>JBBDGP010004213.1:0-170000 GCA_037952835.1 Lithobates septentrionalis | reverse complement strand
CAGAGGGAAGGTTAAGGAACCTCTAGGGTCCTATGGAATCCTGGTTGAGAATGGCTGAATGGACTTTCTGAATGAACGGACTTGCCTACACACAATCCACCAAAGTCCGTTGAATTCGTACGTGATGACGTACGACCGGACTAAAACAAGGAACTTCATAGCCAGTAGCCAATAGCTGCCCTAGCGTGGCTTTTTGTCCGTCGAACTAGCATACAGACGAGCGGACTTTTCGACCGGACTCGATTTCAACGGATTGATTTAAAACATGTTTCAAATCTAAGTCCGTCCAACTTTTGAGAAAACAAAGTCCGCTGGAGCCCACACACGATCGAATTGTCTGACGAAATCCAGTCCGCCGGGCAAAGTCTGCCGTAAAGTCCGCTCGTGTGTACGCGGCATGAGTCTTCTTGCTGAGCCACCTGCATAGCTTTCAACTGTCCCTGATTTCGAGAGACTGTCCCTGATTTGGAACAAAGACCCCGTATTCCTCTTTCCTCCTCATTTATCCCTCATTTTGGTCTCATCTATATAGTTGTATATAAAATGCAATTTTTATCTTTCAAAAAGTGTTTCCCAGTGCTAAACCTTTCATCTGATTTCTAAATTGCTGCATTTGTAAATTGCAAAAGCCAATATAAAGGTATAGTAGTGGTAAAAAAAAAGCACTCTTGGGCTTAACTAATCTTTATTTATGTAATTCTCCTTTAAGGAGGCATGGCAAGGGGTGTGTCCCATGCCTACATACTTCTGCTAATAGGTGTCCCTCTTAGAATGTTGAAAAATTCCTTGAGTGATCCTTTCTTGGACCTTGTTTGTCTTGAACCTTGAACCATTTGCTCCTCCTTTGGACTTCCTATTAAAGCCATGCCTTTGCACTTCCTGTTTGCCTGATTATTGTGCACTTTTCAGCCAATATATTGTTCTTTTCCCTCCTGCTGCCATCCATATTTTTGCTAAAACTCTTTACCAACCTTTGGCTTGTTCCTCAACGTTATAGATGTATACAATCAGCACTGTGAAAAAAAAAAAAAATCTAGCGACATAGATGTGAAAAAAAAAATTGAATAAAATTGCCGCCAAACATAAAGTAGTGCTTTTCACCACACCATCAAACACCTTAAATATGAGAAAATGACATAGCGCAAAATTATGATAAAAATAAACCACCCGAAACAAAGTCCAAAATCTTCCTTGTTAAAAAGTCCTTTACCAATATCAAGAATATGTGCAATCTTCTAAAATCTTCAAATACTTCTCATCCTTTTACCTCACCTCCTTTAGTGGACCTCAATATTAATAAAGGTCTTTAACGCATATATTCTCAAGAACACAGGGATGCCTTAACCATACCTCTTGTGTCTTCTCCTCCTCCTGAGGTCTTGAGGATATATGAGTTAAAAGGATAGGAAGTATTAGAAGATTTTGGAAGATTGCACAAATTATTGATAATGGTGAAGGACTAACAAGGAAGATTTTGGGTTTTGCTTCATGTGGTTTATTTTTATCATAATTTTACGCTACATCGTTTTCTCTTATTTAAGTTGTTTCTCAACAACACTTCTGCTTGATCCAAACCTGCAACCACATGTTACCAACCTTTGGCTTGTTTACTGATTACGCTTCTGCTTATCCCTACCTGCTATATCTGTTACTGGACCCTGGCTTGCTCACTTCGTAGTGGGGTGATCCTGAGGACCGCGACCTCGTACTAACATGCAGCAAAACCCATCTCCACCATCAGGAGGTCAGGTGAACACTGGTTAGTTCTTAGACTCCGCACTTCAGGAGAGCTTGTGTCATCCTCCAAAGTCACCTGCTTCTGTACTTATCCAACTGGTTGGTGGGAGCCATGCTACTTTTATAGCTACTGCCCTCCAAGCCTGACTTCAGATCGTGACACCCTCCCACAAAAGGTGGTTTTCTTCCTAATGCAAAAGTTGTCTTCAAATCTTGTGTAGTGTCCTTAACCAATTCTAGATCTTGGGCGAAAGAGATGCAACATAAAAACAAAGCTTCAACAAACTTCATAGGGCAAATAGCCTACGTACCTGCTACCCTTTCCTTGCCCCTCTCCTGAAGATCCAGCAAATTCCTTATGATTAAGTAATACAAGGGGTTCTTTATAATCTGATTGATGCAATACATTCTACGCTGCAGATGGAGGATCATCCTCATTCTCCAGTCATAGGGTCCTTTAGACCTCTTACAGCTTCAAAGGCCTTCCCAGTAATAACCTATAGAAACTTGACTTCCTTTTGATATTGTGGAAGAGCTTTTTCTTTTTTTTAAATAGAATTTATTGATAAGTGGTCTCTGCCCAATGTAGACACTTCAGCCGTCCTTTTTAAAAAAAATACTACCAAACAGGTTGATGATATATGAAGAAGCCTAAGGAAGCTGCACTCCCATCAGTCAGGATAGTTAGACTTATTACTATCACAACCGGTGGGAGTGTGGTGTGCTTAGACTTCTTCATACTATTGCCAGTCTGGATATGTATTTGGATGCCGGCGAGAGCTGAGGATCACCAGTACAGTTTAAGAGTGCTTAGAGCTCCACTCCAAGTTTGTTTATACAGGTTGATGATGATCTTTGCTTTCACTGACTGGCATTTGGAGTTCCTACTTATGCCTCAGCTTGAGTTATCTGAAGTATCTATCCATCCCCTACTGACAGTGACTCAGATTCGTAAATTCATGTCTTTATGGATAAAATCTCTTAATGGAGGCTCCTCCATCTCAAGGACAAAACCCTCACTCATGTCCTGGAGCTTTTAAATCAAGTGTTTGGAGCCCTGCAGTCCAGCTGTAATGGTCTCTTGCAAGCATCTAAGCTTGTGACTTGCATAGGTGTATTGTCCTTTAAGATGTGTTGGGCAACTTTGGCTTCATGCCTGGCTTGCAAAGGATATGCTAATGGAAGGGATATTTTTGGTTCTGCCCCTGATACTGATGACTCTGATGCTCGGGCTGTGCACCTGCCTGAATGCAGGAGATCTGGGGATGGGGCATTGCAATGCCATTCTTTATCTGCCTCTCCAGAAGTCCCTCATAGATGGTCACTGTCTACTTCCCACTTGAGCCATAGATCTTAAGGCCAGAAGTCCTTTATCCAGTGGTGGAACTACCAGAGTACCAGGGTCGCAGCAGTTGCACTTGCAACTAGTATTAAAAAAATATATAATCAGCGCAATATTCAATCTAATAATGTGAAATACATATATAAATGAAATAATCAATGTATTTAGTCTACTAATAGGATTAACGTGATTGCTGGCCACACCACTTATGCCCCGTACACACGGTCGGATTTTCCGACGGAAAATGTGTGATAGGATCTTGTTGTCAGAAATTCCGACCGTGTGTGGGCTCCATCACAGATTTTCCATCGGATTTTCCGACACACAAAGTTTGAGAGCAGGATATAAAATTTTCCGACAACAAAATCCGTTGTCGGAAATTCCGATCGTGTATACACAAATCCGACGCACAAAGTGCCACGCATGCTCAGAATAAATAAAGAGATGAAAGCTATTGGCCACTGCCCCGTTTATAGTCCCGACGTGTTTTACGTGTTTTACGTCACCGCGTTCAGAATGATCGGATTTTCCGACAACTTTGTGTGACTGTGTGTATGCAAGACAAGTTTGAGGCAACATCCGTCGGAAAAAATCCTAGGATTTTGTTTTCAGAAAGTCCGACCGTGTGTACGAGGCATTAGAGTGTATCCACAGGTGACTCTCAATATATCAAACAAAACAAAATATAGTGTAGCGCAACAAAAAAACAAATAAATCAAGTTCAAATATTACGAAATTCCACCATTGTGCAACTTTCAGTGACAGTTCATAAATTCACAGTGACTTCAGTGACCACCACCTCTAGCTGGAATGCCTGCTTACCTCCAAAAGTTGACCCCACTACAGAGTCACACACGCCTGTGATTTTGTCTCTCAGGATGCCTCTGGAAAACGACTCCTCCTGGTGTTCTTGGACAAGACAGACCCCCTCCTGGGTTTAACTTCTCACTATGTAGACCACACTGCAGAGTCACACACGCTTGGTGTAATATCAATCAGGATTATTTGGGAATCCTCAATCACAGTGCACTTAAACAGCTCAGACCTCCTCCCCGGGATCTCATTGAGTCATGTGTGGCCATATAAAACAAAGGCAAACCATAGTGCTCTCTGCTAATAACATTTATTAAAACTATAACTTAGGGATAAAACACTCACATACAAAGGTGAAAAACATGCATATCATCAATAATGATGTAAACGGACAAAACGTCCTGAATGGCGGCACCTCACACCTGTACGTGTTACGCTCTCTGATGAGCTTCTGAGGTGAGGAGCCGTCAGAAATTAGAGGAAAAAATAAACTTCTACCTTACCAGGAATCATCACACAAGTGCGGACACCTGCACACTCACTCCTAAACAGGAAGTGATATATCTGTGTCACATGACGACATATCCTCTTCCTCCCTGGTTGGTGTATAACATGTGGACACTTCCGCCCCACTCCTAAACAGGAAGTGACATATCATAGGTGTAGACCTGTCACTCAGGGGGTAAAAAAAAACGGAAATGATGAGACCGGAAGTGACGTTCCTGGACCCGAATAACAACCGGAAACTTGCGACTGGGCCCTGGCTTTCCGCTACTGTGGGGGGGCCCAGGACCCAACATCTCCCCTTGCACATTCAGCTGTCAGTTTACTATGCAGTGGAGGGGTTACTGGCAGCTTTGTGGTGTTTGTGAGCCACGGGATCTCCCTCCGGCTAGTTCACTTTTCTATACAGTGGAGAGGGGAGGGGCCTCCGTAGCTGCCAACTCTCCCGATCTGGTGAGATCTCAACTTCCTCCCCAGCAGCAGATCAGGCAGCATTCGGGTACACACGCTCCTACTCCTGCAGAACATGCCCGAGGCAGAGCCTGCTGAGGCTTGCATTTTGATTGGGCTGGATCTTGGGGAGGGGATGTGGCCAGCCTCAAAGTTGATGGCACCCAGTCCGCCTTCTGGTGCAGGTACGATGCTCAAGCTGCTTAGAGAGACCCTGTGAGAGACTGGAGCAGACGGTGGAGGATTCCAGGTTGTAAATAGGCAGCAGGTTGAGCTTCTCATAAAGAAACAGATCTGGTAAGCAGCTAAGTGTGACCATATGGAGACGCTGAGGCTCCCTAGATTTCGGTTAAGGGTGGAGGTGTGTGTGCACCCTTAACTCCGCTTTAAAGTGATTGCAAAGTCTCATTTTTTTTAAAAATAACAAACAAGTCATACTTACCTCCTCTGTGCAGTTGGTTTTGCACAGAGCAGCCCGGATCCTTCTCTTCTCTGGTTCCTCTTTGCTGCTCCTGGCCCCTCCCTCCTATCGAGTGCCCCCTCAGCCAGCAGCTTTCTATGGGGGTACCCGAGCCGAGTCAGAGCTCCGTGTATCCATTCAGACACGGAGCCCCGCCCGGGACCTGCCCCCTCTCTCCCCTGCCTGGCTGATTTTGATTGACAGCTATGGGAGCCAATGGTGCCGCTGCTGTGTCTCAGCCAATTAGGAGGAGTGTGCCGGACGGCTTAGACGATCCTGGACATCGCTGGAGAGAGAAGGGGCTCAGGGAAGTAATTGGGGGGGGGCTGCTACACACATAAGGTTTTTTGATCTTAATGCATTCTACCTTTACAACCCATTTAAGTTATTTAGGCCAGCCAGGTGCAAATTGTTACAAAGTCCTAATGTTGTACTGTGCCCTCATGTTGACCTGCTGAGTTGGTAGTTTCTGAAAAGGAAGGGTTAACTAGCTCTTTTTCAGAGGGTAACTAACCTCTCCAGGTCATGCCATATAAATAGGGCTCAATAAATGCCCTAAGAGACTTGGCTGGGGAAATACTTCCAAGTTGTAGCTGTTAGTCTTCCAGAGCGAATCACCCCTTTGGGGGGCGGTGGGAGCCCAGTCAGGGTTACCAGTGGTGTCTGGACCCTGTGTTTACGGCTGGAGCCAATGGCTTTACATGTCTATGCACATACCTCCTTAGTGTCGGGCATGACACTTGGAAATGTGGGTGCACCTACTATGGTTTTTTATCAATAAATAATTCATTGGTTTACACTATAAGAAGCCTTCCTTTCTATTTTGACATTTTGGTGAATGGTATAGAGCTGTGAGAAACCTCGCATAATTGGATTGCAAGCTTATAAATGAAGAGATTGGACTGAGTTGGATACATTTTTTCAACACAATTTTGGATAGTTTTATACACTTTTTTGTTTTGTTTTAGGAATTTTAGCACTTGGTATACATACAACTGATTTTTGTGAGGATTATTACCAAATCATGGACTTTGAGGGATTGCATTGATACCTCTTGTGGATAACTGTCTGTCTATTATGGACTCTTGCCTCCAGAAAGTCTCTTTATGGACTTTGCCATCTGCTCAAGATCTGTACCGCCGTGAGATCACGGTTGGACAGTTTCTCAGGATTAGAAGGAACTGTTCAACTGAGGGTGACTATCGACGTGAAGCTGACTATCTTTATAAAAGGTTCAGGGAAAGGGGCTATGTACATCACTCTTAGGAGAGCTAGAAAATTTCAAGGGAAAAAAAAAACACAGAAGTGATCTCCTCAAACTCTGTATTTCCCATCCAGACACCGCTAATGACCCGGTGAGGATTGTTACTCGGTATGGAACGCAGTGAGAAGAGGTGGGTAAAATCTTACAAAACCACTGGCATATACTTACATGATCTGATGATTTCAAAGCTATAGTTGGCCCAAGACCACTCTTGGTAGCTAACCGAGCAAGTAATCTGAACAATACTTTAGTTCAATCTGAGTTTGTAAGGACACCAAACAGAAATGGTCTTACTGATCCTCCTGAATTGAAGGTGATGTATCCATGTGGCCACTGTGGAATGTGTAAATATGTTGCCCGTTCAAATTAGTTGAATGACTCTGATGGCGTTAATAGTTATTTGATTAAACAGTTTATTGTATATTCTAGAGTGCCCTTGTAAGAAATGATATATAGGCAAAACCAAATGCCAACTCCGATTCAGATTCGGTGAACACATAAAAAGCATTAAACAAAGGGAAGAAACTCCTATTGGATTACACTTTGTGGAGTTTCATAGGGGTCAACCAGAAGGACTCAAGGTAAAGGAATTCTTTGCCTTGAGGCTAACTATTCAAAGGAGTGACTTTGCTACAGTACTTTTGTTAAAGAAAAATCCTGGATATTTAGACTTGGTACTTTAGCGCCTAGAGGGTTGAATAATGAGATGAGTTTGAAAGTGTTTCTTGAACCCTAATTTGGATTTACCAATTCATCAAATTGGATAATCTAGGTATTGAGATATCCCCAGGGACGTGTTGATGCAGAGGTATCCTTGAAAAGGAAATCTGATAAATATAGTCTTACCGTAGTTAGTTGTGGTACTATATGGTGCCAATAATCCTAATGTATGTTTGCATTATTTGAATTGTGTGAATGAATAATTTTGTAGTCAATAGTATCTCTGATACATGTCTCTGATGTTAGATGGCCCTAACCGGATGCTCTAACGTGATTGAAACTAACGTCTTTAAATAGAAGTGATCTCGGAAGGTCCACATGTCCTGACGAAGCATACCTGTTCATATGTGAAACACGCTGACGTAGGCAGCACAGCAGGACCCTGCGCTCCACCATGCGGTTCATCGATCCAGTGATGTTCGATCCTCTGTTGATACAGATTCATTGAGCAATACGCTGAGGCCATCGAGAGAATGCTGCACGGGTGTGAACCACAAGGTTGTCAGCCCGACTAGAACTCTCCTCTTTGTGACACAGCCATTACGGCTTATGGAATCCACACCCTACCGGCTTGAAAATGGAGGAGGAGATAGATAAAAAGGACAAGTGCAGCGGAGTGGCGAGAGCCTCCGAGCAGCCTTGTGTCTCTGTTCAACTTTTTGCAATTGCAGTCGATGCTGCCAATACTCGTGTGGAGCTGAAGCATGATGATGGCCTCTGATGCCAATTTTATGAACCCAGTCCCAAACCATTGGTGTGTTTATTACTCTGTGGCTGATAAAGCCAAGATTGGGAGAGCGGTTTTGAGATGTACTTATTCCATTAGCCAATCATTGCTTACATCTATTGGCCATGCATTGCATACTTGAAGTAATAACAGACTGACCTGAGACTTAACAACATGCGCTTGGAGCCACTTGTAGAATAACCGTTGCTAGCAATGTTTCATTGACTGGCGGTGGACTAATTTACATACACCACTCTCTATCTATATGTCCTATGACTGACTCACAGACTGCCAATACCATAGGATGGTATGAGACTGTCAATCACCATTTGTGTAGGCGATCCCACTATCACAATAATCAGTGCCTCATGTGCTCTCTCTATCCACGTAGCCCCCAGCCAGGCTACTTGCATTGAGTATGCCCTATCCTCATTGTTTTTTCCTTATTGGTATATCAGGACCAGATATAAGGATATTAATGAATTTTTGAGGGCAGCGCTGTGGAGTTGGGGTTGTCCTTATTTTCACAACCAGCCTCATTATAGGTGTGCACTGTATTGGACCCTAGACCCCCTGCCTTGTCTCTCGGCCCGTTACCAGGAGGTAACCAATTGAGGATTATCCGTAGTATGCATGAATGTGAGTGTGGGGCCCTGTTTTGTTGTATGTGTGTGACAACATTGTCCACTCTGTTTTTAATTATTTTTAACTGTTGGTCCTCGGAGGCAATGGCTACTCAGGCCTGTTAATTTTTAGTAATTGATATTTTTTCAATAAAGTCTATTTTTCTAGATTAAACACACCGTGGTTGGTTCACCTTAGGCAACTCCTCTTTTTTTCTGGGGTAACCTATTTGGCTCCCCTTAGTGCTCGTTTTGTGGATTGTTCAATAGTTGCAGAGGTACCCTGTCCAAAGGACGAATCGGTCTTTAACTATTACATTGATCACCTTTATCTAAGTTAAGGCCCCATTCTATGTTTTTATGTTGATATATTGTTGTAGTTTGAGGACCACTGCTCCATTGGCCAAAATAATATTCTTCTTCTCTTTTTCCCTCAGTTTTTCAACATTTTCCAATTTTTGTCTTATTTTTGGTTTTGAGGCTAGGTGCTTGAAATGCCTCTTAGGAAGGCTGGGCTCAGTTTTGTAGAAAATTTTGTAGAAATGATACCTCTCTCACCAGTTCTGGTGGACAAAAAAAAAAAACCCATATCCAGCTGTCATTGGGACTAGGAATGAATTGTTTGTCTGCAGCCTGGAAGGTATTCACACTTTGTTCTTCTTTAGAAATGTTTATTTATTGAGTAGTGTAAATCTTTCATGGTGGTGGGACAAACCAGGATGAGATTTCACACACTGGAAAGTTGTTATCTCGGCTCTCCATCTGGAGATTGGGCAGAACTAAATTTTAGAGCCAAAACTTTTTTTTCTTAAGCTGTTTTATGTACATTGGGATACAGTGCCTTGCAAAAGTATTCACCCCCCCCCCCCCCCCCGGCATTTTTCGTGTTTTGTTGCCTCACAACCTGAAATAACATAGTTACATAGTAGGTGAGGTTGAAAAAAGACACAAGTTCATCAAGTCCAACCTATGTGTGTGATTATATGTCAGTAATACATTGTATATACCTGTATGTTGTGGTCATTCAGGTGCTTATCTAATAGTTTCTTGAAGCTATCGATGCCCCCCGCTGAGACCACCGCCTGTGGAAGGGAATTTCACATCCTTGCCGCTCTTACAGTAAAGAATCCTCTACGTAGTTTAAGGTTAAACCTCTTTTCTTGTAATTTTAATGAGTGGCCACGAGTCTTGTTAAACTCTCTTCTGCGAAAAAGTTGTATTCCTATTGTGGGGTCACCAGTACGGTATTTGTATATTGAAATCATATCCCCTCTCAAGCGTCTCTTCTCCAGAGAGAATAAGTTCAGCGCTCACAACCTTTCCTCATAACTAAGATCCTCCAGACCCTTTATTAGCTTAGTTGCCCTTCTTTGTACTCGCTCCAATTCCAGTACATCCTTCCTCAGGACTGGTGCCCAGAACTGGACAGCATACTCCAGGTGCGCCCGGACCAGAGCCTTGTAAAGTGAGAGAATTATCATTTTATCTCTGGAATTAATCCCCTTTTTAATGCCAATATTCTGTTTGCTTTGTTAGCAGCAGCTTGGCATTGCATGCCATTGCTGAGCCTATCATCTACTAGGATCCCCAGGACCTTTTCCATCCTAGATTCCCCCAGAGGTTCTCCCCCCAGTGTATAGATTGCATTCATATTTGTGCCACCCAAATGCATTATTTTACATTTTTCCACATTGAACCTCATTTGCCATGTAGTTGCCCACCCCATTAATTTGTTCAGATCTTCTTGCAAGGTTTCCACATCCTGCGGAGAAGTTATTGTCCTGCTTAGCTTAGTATCGTCTGCAAATACAGAGATTGAACTGTTTATCCCATCCTCCAGGTCGTTTATGAACAAATTAAATAGGATTTGTCCCAGCACAGAACCCTGGGGAACCCCACTACCTACCCCTGACCATTCCGTGTACTCCCCATTTATCACCACCCTCTGAACTCGGCCTTGTAGCCAGTTTTCAATCCATGTACTCACCCTATGGTCCATGCCAACTTACCTTATTTTGTACAGTAAACGTTTATGGGGAACTGTGTCAAATGCTTTTGCAAAATCCAGATACACCACATCTATGGGCCTTCCTTTATCTAGCTTATTTAATATGCTCTTAAAGCAAACCCATCTCTCCTCCGTGTTCTTTGTTCCTAAGATTTTATCCCAATTTATGCTTTTTAGCAAGGTTTGTAGTTTAGTGAAGTTGGCTCTTTTGAAATTCAGTGTCTTTGTATTCCCTTTATGTTTCCTATTTGTGTGATTTTTACTGAAACGAACTGACCTGTGATCGCTGTTACCTAAATTGCCCCGTATTTCCACATCCGTGATCAGGTCTGTATTGTTGGTAATCAATAGATCCAGTAATGCTTTATTTCTAGTTGGTGCGTCTACCATCTGACCCACAAATTGTTCTGCAAGACATTAAGGGACTGGCGAGCCTTAAATGAATGCACGGTTCCCTCCGCCCAGTCTATGTCTGGATAATTAAATCCCCCATTATGATAACACTTCCCATCCTTGCTGCTACTCCAATTTGTGATAGGAGATCCACTTCCTCCCTCAGGTTAGGGGGCCTATAGCATACTCCCAGTATTATTTTCCCCTTTGCTTCATCCCTTTGGATAGATTGTTTGAGGATTTGCACCATTTAACTTACAGAACATGCCCACAACTTTGATTTTTTTTTTTTTTTTTATTGTGAAGCAAACAAAAAATAGGCCAAAATAACAGAATGTGCATAACTATTCACCCCAAGTCAGTACTTTGTAGAGCCTCCTTTTGCGGATACCACAGCTCCAAGTCGCTTTGGATAAGTCTCTATGAGCTTGCCACATCTTACTACTGAGATTTTTGCCCATTCCTCCTTGCAAAACTATTCCAGCTCCTTCAAGTTGGATGGTTTGCGCTTGTGAACAGCAATCTTTAAGTCTGACCACAGATTTTCTTTTGGATTGAGGTCTGGGCTTTGACTAGGCCATTCCAACACATTTACATGTTTCCCCTTAAACCACTAAAGTGTTGCTTTAGCAGTGTGTTTGGGGTCATTGTCCTGCTGGAAGGTGAACCTCCGTCCTAGCCTCAAATCACACACAGAGTGGTACAGGTTTTGCTCAAGAATATCCCTGTATTTATCACCATCCATCTTTCCCTCAACTCTGACCAGTTTCCCAGTCCCGACTGCTGAAAAACATCTCCACAGCATGATGCTGCCACCACCATGTTTCACAGTGGGGATGGTGTTCTTTGGGTGATGTGATGTGTTGGGTTTGCGCCAGACATAGCGTTTTCTTTGATGGGCAAAAAGTTCAATTTTAGTCTCATCAGACGAGAGAACCTTCCTCTATACATTTTGGGAGTCTCCCACATGCCTTTTCGCAAACTCAAAATGTGCCATTTTGTTTTTTGCTGAAAGTAATGCCTTTCTTCTGGCCACTCTGCCATAAAGCCCAACTCTATGGAGCGTACGGCTTATTGTCGTCCTTTGTACAGATATTCCAGTCTCTTCTGTGGAACTCTGCAGCTCCTCCAGGGTTACCTTAGGTCTTTGTGTTGCCCCTCTGATTAATGCCCTCCTTGCCCGGTCCGTGAGTTTTGGTGTGTGGCCGTCTCTTGGCAGGTTTGCTGTTGTGCCATGTTCTTTCCATTTGGTTATGATAGATTTGGTGGTGCTCCTAGGGATCATCAAAGATTTGGATATTTTTTTTATAACCTAACCCTGACTTGTACTTCTCAACAACATTGTCCCTTACTTGTTTGGAGAGTTCCTTGGTCTTCATGGCAGTGTTTGGTTAGTGGTGCCTCTTGCTTAGGTGTTGCAGCCTCTGGGGCCTTTCAGAAAGGTGTGTATATATAATGACAGATCATGTGACACTTAGATTGCACACAGGTGGAAATCATTTCACTAATTATGTGACTTCTGATGGTAATTGGTTGCACCAGAGCTTTTTATGGGCTTCATAACAAAGGGGGTGAATACATACGCACATGCCACTTATCAGTTTTTTATTTCTGAAAAATTGTTTTATGTATATATTTTTCTAGTTTTACTTCACCAACTTAGACTATTGTGTTCTGATCCATCACATATAATTCAGATTAAAAAAAACATTGAACTAAAGGCTGTAATGTAACAAAATAGGTAAAAAGCCAAGGGGGGGGGGGTGAATACTTTTGCAAGACACTGTAAGTGTAATTACTGCAGGAGTGAACTACTGTATGTCCACACCATGATTGAACATTATAGCACAACAACTTGGAACTTTCCTTTAGGTCCCACTCTTCTCCACCACCTCTTTCTGTATGGAATAATAGATCCTCCGGGAAAAGTAATGCTTCGGCTGGAACTGAGGGGCTCACCTTTAATGTGGATGTAAACCCTTACATAAACCAATGAAGTGACTGGCCTCAGGTGATACTCAGAAATGAAACAAATCCTCCTACATAAGTTGTACCTGTTTACCTGCAGCAAGAATCGTAACTAGAACCTTCAGGGCCCCGTTGCAAGAAACCATTAAGGGCTTCCCTGATCCCCAGTCGAGGCTCCCCCCCAAGGCCCCGTCGCAATTGAGACCTTTGTGACCCTGGTAGTTACGCCACTAGTGTTAGTAGTTTTTGATTTTAGTTATTTTATTTTATTTTTTTTACCTTTTTTTTTTTTTTTTTTTTTTTTTACAATTGTATTTTTTATTATTTTTAAAAAATTGTTAGGAGCCCTGCTGGGGGGCTTTGGTGAAATATCAGGGGTCTACACACACGGCTCTCAATATCCTTCTCAGCAGTAGAGAATGAATAGACAGGAAAATCTCTCTACAAAGCTTCCTGTTCATTCATAAACTGAAACATAGTAAACACAGTTATCTGTACCGATTCATTAAGAGAAGGTGGGGGTCGGTAAATTACACATTTTTTGGGCCCTTACCTACTCTCCATCCTGAAAGATTCCCCAGGAGCTGCAGGCAGAAGAGGGGAGGGGGGAAACCGGCAGCGCTGCGGGGAAAAGAGGTCCAGGGAGTACACAGGAGGATGATCACAGCAGGAGGTGGATAGGGTGGGTGGCAGGGTTATATGTAGAGGAACTGATCCCCTTCATTGTCCTCCTGCAGCTGATGAAAGCCTGCAGCAGGAAAATGTAGGGGATCAGTTCCTCTATATGTTGCCCCCGCCTCCCCTCCTATCCAGGTGTGCAGGGGGCAACGTGGGCCCCCTGGAGCATGGGGCCGGGTCACAGCTGCGACCCCTGTATGTACGCCTCTGTCTGCAGCCCTCTCTTTTGTACAGCCTTTTTAAGTGCAGAATTTAGACAGCATTTCTCAGCTCCAGAAGAAGGCGGCGGGGATCGAATGTCACTCACTGCACAGCATAAAAACAGGGAGCCCAGTGTAATCTGGGGCATGAGTGGAGGAAAGGGACACGCCCCCTCTACACAGTCTCATAGGGAAACATGCACAGATGGGGCTGTCAATCACCTGCTATGTGCAGGGGGGGTGGGGCGTCTCCTTGGTTCCGTTGGTGTCTGCATGAATTGTTAAAAGTGACTCGTGCAGATAGCAGAGGAATGAGAGCAGACAGAAATCACACTCGGTGCTTTGGATTGAGGCAAGTACACACTATAAAAGGATATTTGTTCATTTATTTCAGAGCTTTACAACCACTTTAACACCTCACTGCAGAATGTGCAGGGCAAGAGCAGACATTGGAAATATGTTAGAATAATCTTTTACCTAAGCTATGGGACAAAGAAAAGCAGCGCCTGCTATCAACACGCTAAAAAAGCACTGCAAATGCAGGCCAGGTGACCTAGTCTGCCATAAAGATGACCGGCGGCAGTCACCAATAAGTATCTGTAATTACCTTTTATTATTTTTTCATTTCCACTTGTATTGAGTGCCTGTCAAAGCAGACATGACAGCCTATAAGCCCCTGTGGGGACTGTCCTATCTCATTCAGTGAAGCCAAGACTGATAACTAGCAATCAATACAAAATCATATAACAAAAGGGCTGTAAGGATGAAAGAAAACGAAAAGCTTTGTTAATTGACAGTTTTGAAGAGTGTCGCAGGGAAGGTGGTTGGGACAGCGGCGGCTGGTGCTCAAAATTTTTGGGGGGGCGCAAACAAACTGAAAAATACTGAAACCCCCCCCCATCAATTGTAGCCCCACTGTGCCCATCAAATGCAGCCATTGTGCCCATCAAATGCAGCCACTGTGCCCATTAATTGCAGCTATTGTGCCCATCAATCACAGCCACTGTGCCCATCATATGCAGCCACTTGTGCCCATCATATGCAGCCACTTGTGCCCATCAAACGCAGCCACTTGTGCCAATCAAACGCAGCCACTTGTGCCCATCAAACGCAGCCACTTGTGCCCGTCATATGCAGCCACTGTGCCCACCGCCCCCCCCCGCGGCTCTGGCAGCACCCACAACCGCCCCGCGCGCGGCTCTGACATTGTGGCACTTACCGCGACCACCGCTCCAGTATGTGTCTCCGAGTCCTCCGCCCCTCTTCCTAAGAGCCAGGCATCCAATAGGGTGGCATGGCGCTTTGGTCAATCAGGAAGCAGGTCTGACGCCCTGCCTCTTGATTGGCGGGGAGGAAGGTTAATGTGAAAATAACGAAATTTAATTCGATATCGTCACAAAATTGGGTGGTATCAGGGCCCTCTCTTTCTTCCCCCCCCCCCTGAGCCCTCCCTATTTTGAAGCCTATTAGAGCCCCTGGCTCTAATCAGGTGCTTCAAAAAGTACCACCCCCTCCCACCCCCGCCATAGGAATCCATGCGTCCGGCGTCCTGAAAGGGGCCGGGCGCATGGATGTTGGGGTGATGCCCCTGCGCCCACAGTGCACGGACTGCCACTGGTTGGGGAGTTGGCTCTGTACGTTCTGAGCAGGACATTTTGCCTAGAGCTCCAGGAGTGTATCTTCTTCAAGGGCTAGATGCCAGTAGTTACTACTAAGACTGTAACTGTTCATACAGAATCTCAGACTAGCTGGCTGCCCCCTCTACCTCCTGCAATATTTAAGGCTTCTACTGAAGGACTTTGCTTGAAAATCTGTTTCTGTGTGTATCTTGCACCCTTGCACCCTCATCCCTCTACTCACCTGTGTTCAAGTACTGCAATAAATCTTCAAATACTCCTAGACTGAGCCTGAATTTGTTGGTGTGCTTCTGGGACTTGGACGAGAGCTGGCAGCCTCTCAACAAGGAAGGGAGACCTGGTGTATTTCCAGTGGCCCCCTCACTTCACAGGTGGGTGGGCTTGGGGAGCAGTGTTCTGCGCCCATAGCCCACCCTTTTTTGAAGCCAATTAGAGCCTCAGGCTCTAATCATGTGCATCCAAAAAAGATAAAAACCCATTGGAATCCATGCGTCCGGCACCCTGCATGTAGATTAAGGGCCAGGCACATGGATTAGGAAGGGGGGAGGGGGGTGACGCCCATGCGCCCTGCACAAGTGGCGGCCACTGACTACAAATGTCTGTGAAGGTTCTCATTTATCCAGGTCATGGTATGGATAGCAGTAGTCACATTCAACTGGACTTGTTCTGTAATGCTGAAGACAGTTTGTAACTCATCCATGCCTTTTCTTCAGTTCTAATGAGTGTCAAGAACATACCCCAGCAAACTTCCACAGCAGGTCTGAATCTCATAAGGGGCTTTAGGAACACCTGGACCCTTTAATACACTCTATATGAAATAAGAGCCTATGGTGGGTGTGTCTGAGAATGCATCTCCAGCATTACAAACAGGTACGAAAAAGGGGTTCCATGATCAGCAGGTCATGGACATACAGAAGTGGAGTAGACTGGAATTGGATACCAATGTCTAGAGCCCTGGTGACCAACCTGTGGTCTGAGGGCCACATGCGGCCCTTTTTATGTTTGACGTGCAGCCCTTGGGTCCCAGCAGTCAGTAAAGGAAGAATTAATTTGTAATAGATCCCTTAATAGTAGTAAAGTCTAGAGGTACAATGCAACATGTCCCTAGTCTCTCTTGGTATCTAATAGCATGACTTATATCTCAAACCACTCCAGTAGAACAATCTCTGACCATTTCCTCTAGTAAGTTTTTAGTCTGTGACAGTTTTCTGTAGCATTACATGTAATTAATATTATATGCGGCCCTTTGCACACATTAGGGGCCACATTTGAAGTCCTTGTTGCCGTGCAAGTTGACGACTACTGCTCCAAAGGCTTGAGAAGGTAAAAACTGTGCTCCCTCTATGCATTTCAGGAGCTCATTTTGGATTTCAAAACTAGTAGTAGGTAGTCACCATCAACTTGACTTGTTCTGTAGTGCTGAAGACATTTCGAGCTTAGCCAATCCACTTCTTCAGTTCTAACGAGCGTCAGGAACATACCCCGGCATTTATATCCTCAGAGGTAGCACCAAAACCTTAATCCTATCACCATGGACTCCGTCAAAGAAAATGCTGATTGTCCAAGAACAGAATGTTTAAAAACTACTGTTATGTGGTGCCCTTGTACTCAGGAGACTTTGACTATTACATTTTGAGGCAAACATCTGAGGTTCCACCAACTGTGTAAAAAAGTATTAATGATTTGATTTTTCTTTTAAACCTATTTTTTCCCTCTAATTACAGCCTATAAGAAAAAACAAACCTATTTAAATCTACTAAATGAAAAAAATGAAAACATTTAACGGGAGACACCAGAGTGGTAAATCATGTTTTGTATATGTTGTTAATTTTGTGATTTTATAGACTTACTATCTCCTTCTCCTGAAGAAGCAAATAAGAAATGTGTGGACAAGTTTCCTCCCTCCACAGCAAATAAACCGGTGGCTCCCAAGGGAGTGCGCTACATTTATACCAATTGAAAACCTCATCTGTCTCCCTGAAAATCGTGTATAATCTGCACAAAATTGAAATGTTTCCAGTCCAAAGCAGAAAAAAACCACTGTGATCCCATGTGTGGTAGAGTTGGTTCTAAAGCAGTTGGTTAGTGGAGGCACAGTGGTCAAACTCAACCAGTTTAGGACAATTAGAGTGAAAGCTATTGGCTATATATTCTGTAAATTGGGCTTCCTGACTTTGAGATCTGCAGGACTTTTCCCAGCATGCTGTGGGTGCTTATCACTGCCACCAGCACAACCCTTAGCCCAGGTGATAATCTCTCTTATAGCTTGTTGGCAGTTTTCTGGTTAGCATCACATTGATCTCAGTGTGCTAAAAAACAATTACGGTAGGTGATACCCAACAAGTAGGGAGGAGCAGGCAGTTTTGTTGAACCTCCCTGGTCTCCGCCTTTCCCCCTCATCAACACGCTAACAACATTTTATGCCAATTAAAATTCAATTAAAACCTTACTGTTTTCATTACATACCCAATTTTTGATCCAGTGACACCATCACTGGGTTTCAGTGTTCCTCGATGAAATTCAGGCAGATCATGGCTGGTGTGTGTGTGTGTGTGTGTGTGGGGGGGGGGGGGGCAGCTGGGTACTGTACATAGCTTCCTAAAGACATCACAGTACCCTGCCTCAAGAGCCCAATGTATGTATTTACACTGTAAACCCAACCTGACTGATCCCTTCCCCAGTGCCACCCTGCGAGGTAGGGCATGGATGTGGCCTATGGTTCTTCCCCAGGTTGGTCACTAGATCCTTCATACTTGCAGTGTGAGCTGTGACTTTATCAGTCACTGTGGTTAAGTGCCAGTCCTGCCCCTGCTAGGAGAAGGTTATTATGAGAAGGAGGTGATAGATATACGTATAGCTTGGTGGGAAGCTAGGATGGTGCCCAGCTTAGCCATTACTGTAAGAAGTGGTCATCTGTACTTTCTGGGTTGAATCATCAAGGCTTTTACCATGGCACTTCCCCTCAGAGATGGTGATGCAAGAGGACTTTGTGTTACGAGACTACTCACCATGTAGGTAGAGGCCTCCCCCCTCCTCTCTACTCTCTCTGAACCTTGCTATGCACTGTTGGTAACCCTAAAGATGTGTATCACCCCTCATGGGAGGCCAATTTGTATTATACCTTATTAATTTAGTAGGTCTTGAAAAGACACTTTCAGCTATGGACTGCTCTTTCCTTTACCCTACATGGGAACATCTCCCAGAAATGACCTTTTGCATTGGGGTCACGGTGGGGTCCATTGCCAGCTACAGGTGTTTAATAAGTGACCAGTGCTAGGATCCTAAGGGCCCCATGCTGTAACTACACTGCCAGATCAAAGGAATCCACTGTGGGACAGGCAGGAATGGATTAAAGAGTGGATGTGCTCTCCTGCTGCACAAGTCTATTTGATCCTTTCTTCTGCCTATGATCTGATGTTTGAATGCCACAAACTCCCAGTTGGACCACACATCAATATCTAGTGTTTTTCAACAGCTTTATTGATTTACACATTCACATGGTCAAGATATGACCCCCCCCCCCCCCCCGGATCATCCCACCTGACATGTTTCACCCAACACTTAAGCTTAAGTCCAGGTGTTGGATGAAATGTGTCAGAGTGAGAGGGTCCCGGTGAACTTATTGGATATTGGTGTGCGGTGGGGTGTGTTCCTGTCCAGCTTGGACCCTGAGGTGTTCAAGCTTTAATACCAGAACACAGAAACAGGAGGACTAGACTTCTTAGCCAGCATTGACACCCAGGATAGTGGTGACATCCTCAGTGGAACGCAGCAGTTGCAAGCAGCCCCTGCTTTCTTAGCAGCCATTGGCAGCTGGGATAGTGGTGACATCATTGCCCAAATATGGCCATGTGCTCATATTTAGGCACAGATGTAACCTGTCCCATTCCCCATCCTTTTGCTTACGTGGCCTGGGATTCCCAGCCATGTAAGTGAAAGGGCTGGGTGACGTCAGTGGCTCGTAAGGATGCAGCAGGTGCAAGCAGCCGCAACCATTGACAGCCGGGATAATGGTGATATCTTTGCCCAAATATGACCACATGGTCATATTTAGGCACAGATGTAACCTGTCCCATTCCCCACCTTTTTGCTTACGTGCCGGCTTAGTGGTGACATCATTGGCCAAATATGGCCATGTGGTCAAATTTAGGCACTAATGTAACCCACTCCATTCCCCACCTATTTGCTTACATGGCCTGGGATTCCTGGCGATTTAAGTGAACGGGCTGGGTGACGTCAGTGGTTGGTGAGAACGCAGCAGTTGCAAGCAGCTGCTGGTGTCTTAGCAACCATTTACAGTCGGGGTAGTGGTGACATCATTGCCCAAATATGGCCATGTGGTCATATTTAGGCACTGATGTAGCCTGCTCCATTCACCGCCCATTTGCTTGTGTGGCCTGGGATTTCTGGCCATGTAAGTAAACGTGCTGGGTGACGTCAGTGGTTGGTAAGGACACATTGGGTGCAAGCAGCCACGGCTATCTTAGCAGCCATTGACAGCTGGGATAGTGGTGACATCATTGCCCAAATATGGGCATGTGGTCATATTTAGCCACAGATGTAACCTGCCCCATTCCCCACCCTTTTGCTTACATGGCCAGGGATTCCCAGCCATGTAAGTGAACGGGCCATGTGACTTCAGTGGTTGGTAAGGACGCAGCAGGTGCAAGCAGCCACGGCTATCTTAGCAACCATTGACAGCTGGAAGCTGTCATCCCCATGTATGCTGGATGCCCTAAGTGGATGAATGTCTGAACACTGAGCTCGTCCCTAGCCATAACCAAGCTTGGGTAGTCTAAGTGAAATTAAGTCATGAATTTTGGTGCGAGCAGCTGCTGCTTTCTTAGCAACCATTGACACCTGGGATAGTGGTGGTAACATCATTGGCCAAATATGGCCATGTGGTCATATTTAGGCTCTGATGTAACCCTCTCCATTCCCCCACCCATTTGCTTGTGTGGCCGGGGATTCCCGGCCATGTAAGTGAACAGCCCGGGTGAAGTCAGTGGTTAGTAATGACACATCAGATGCAAGCAGCTGCTGCTACCTTAACAACCATTGACAGCCGGAAGCTGTCATATTCATGCATGCCGGTTGCCCTAAGTGTTCAGCAATCAGGTGAACGTCCGAACACTTAGCTTGTAGGCAGGTATCCTATTGCAATTTAGTTAGGTGCTGCCCCAGCTGGGAAGATTAGAGTTAATTATGTTTCCCAGGTTTTTCTTGGTGGGCTTCTTGGGTCCGACCCACTGGTCCTGTGTGAAGGGACAGGAGTCTGGATCCCAAGCTGAGAGACGGGATATCCTACAAGCTGATCTTTAGCCATAACCAAGCATGGGTCTGTCTCAGTGAACAAAGTCATGAGGTCTGGATGGATTTTCCCAGCAATTTCCATAATTGTGTCCAGGAGTTGACAAGGTGTCCCTTGCATGGACCGAACAACATACATTAACCTGCTATGTTCGTACAACAGCTGGATGGTAAAAACATAGCAAATCGTCATTGCAGGTTGCTTGATGAACAACATGATCTTCTGCAGTTTATTCATAGGTATTATGCGATACATTGTGCGTAACTTTGTATCTCTCTCATTCATCCCATTGCATTCCTATTAAATTGTATCTTCCCACCTGCCCATAGCAGCTAATTACTCAGAACGCTCAAAACTGTCGACACATATCTGTAGGTGACCTCAGCCGTTTGCAGTTAAAGCGGCAAATGTGTGCCTGCCGTCACCCTCAGCTAAACCGGGCACTGGAGGGTGCGTAACGGAAGCTGCTTAGCCAAGGTCGGGGTAGGCAGTTGATAGCTGGCTGCAGAAGGGCGCTCGCCGTGTCGTGGGTGGCGTATCGCGGTGTGAGCGGTGCATTGTGGGCTCGGAGGGATGGCTGACCTCGCTGTGAGCAGCAGGTGGCCGTCATGTCTAATCTATTCGCTGCCTGTAGAACAAGGACAAGCGTGGAGCAGCGACAATATCTGCCGGCACTGGTGGGGATTAGCACGCATGGAGGAGCATAAGTCTCATTATATACATATCCGGAGACAATTCTTCATCCACCAGACTTAAAGGGGGACTCCAGACTCCCCTTCAGTCTTGCACAGTTGTACAGGCTCCTCTCCTGAACTCAAATGGCTTACTCGGATTGCACTGCACGCTGTGAGCTTCTCACAATGCGCATTAGAAGCTGCAGCAAGTCAGATAGAGCTCACCTCACTTCCTGGCATTTCTAGCTTTTTCCTCCCCAGCTTGACTGGCCCATCCCTTTCATTCATTGGATTCCAGTTCTTTCAATCATGAAGGTTCAGCATCATATATGGGTGTTACCTGCAGTAGTCTGCATGCAAATGCAGCCTGCCTTGGAATGCTTATGTAGCGGTGCCCCCCGTGGGGTCGCTGAGTGTAGTAGTTCCACGCGTCACCCTGCTTGGCCAGACATTCACTTCCCGACACACATTGCCAGTCAATGAACAGTCCTTTAGCTTGTTTTTGTTGTTTTTATTTAGGGGATTTTACTTGGATGGGGAAAGGGACATGGGATACCCAGGTGATTAATCTTGTAATTTGAACAAACGATTTTGGATCTATATTGGCAGTCTCTAAAGCTCCTTACTCCTCCAGTACATCACTTGAGTCAACTCCACTTTCTCTACTGCAAAATCCTAGAATCCTGTCACAGTTAGCACATGGTTAGGCCACACTCTGAATAAGTCCCAACTGTCCAATAGCCGCCATTTGCTGGCAGGGGTCTGCAGGCCCCTTTGGTGTAGCAACCAATAGCTATAAAAAGAAGTATTTGTGCTAACCGAATCTTGGTTGACTACTGGCCCCAGTAAGTCCTGTGCAAGTTCTGCCAACCCTCCTGGCTGCAGCAACTTGACTCAAACTCCAGCGACATCACAGCCTCTCCCTCTGGCTTCACATCCAATTCTGGCATGTCTCCTCCAGATCTCCATACTGTGCCTGTCACTCACTGACCCCGGAATGGATCCCTCCTAGTGACTTGCCCGGCAATGCTCCCTGTTGTCCTCTTCCTGCTCCTGTTCAGGACACCCCGAGATAGCTTTTGTATGAAGGGGTTCCTTCCGAGCTCCAGACCCAGAGTCCCACCCCCCCCCCCCCCAGAAAGGGGGCTCCTACTGACCATATGTAGGAGGCCTGCCCCCTGCCAATCCTAGTTGGGGATTGGTCAGGGCTCCCAGATACACTCCATGCCACTCAAATCCTCCTGCCCCTTTTCAAGAACCTTCTAGAAACAGAGGAGGAGCCAGAGAGATTAAGTGCATGTCAGTCACCTGCTGCTATTCTCAAAACCACTCCCCATACCTTCCAACATTTTGAGATGAATGAGGAACGCCTACTAACAAATGTATGTAGGCATAGGACACACTCCCTGCCACACCCCCTTAAAGGAGAATTAACCAAAAAAAAAAGTTAATTAAATTTGCAAGGACTTTTTTTTACCACTACTATTCCTTTATATTGGCTTTTAAAATGTACAAATGCAGCAGGTTTAGCACTGGGAAACACTTTTTGAAAGATAAAAAGTGCATTTTATACACAACTATATAGATCAGACCAAAATGAGGAACAAATGAGGTGGAATGAGGGACAGAGGGACATTGCTCCAAATCAGGGACAGTCCCTCCAAATCAGGGACAGTTAGGAGCTATGCCACTCCCAACCCTCAGATCAAAAACAAACAGGCCTAGCTCAGTGCTAGGCCTGCCTAAATGTACCTGCGCTGACTGAAAAAACAAAAGCACTATCTCTAGAACATCCTACCTAAGGTAGAGGGTGCTACACTTAGACCCCTTTCACACGGAGGCGTTTTCAGGCGCTAAAGGGCTAAAAATAGCGCCTGTAAAGCGCCTGAAAAACGGCTACCCTCTCCAACCCCAATGTGAAAATCTGAGTGCTTTCATACTGGGGCGCTGCACTGGCAGGACATTAAAAAAAGTCTGGCAAGCAGTATATTTGAAATGAAATAGCACCGTTAAACTAGCGGCGCTTTACCGCTAACGTTGCACGCGGCTCAGTGTGGACGGGGTCTTATTCATTCTATTTCATTTTTATTATTCTTACCTGCTTCTGAGCTGGAGATACTGCGAAAGGCTATTCCAGCACACTTAACATCCAGCACATGCTAAAGAGAGGGCTGAGTGGGTGGGTCTGGGATGTCAACCTACCCCCCAAAAAAATGTTTTCAGTTATAGGTTGTGTCTGGTGGACTAAATCACCCACTAGCTTTCTTGAGAAATCCTTGTCTTAGCCCCGTGCTCCCACCCACAAGGGAGTTTTGGGTGGTTGCGCCCACCAGCTCCTCCTGTTACATTTTCTGTAATACAAGAGGGTGGGTCTGGAAGGCCAACACACCCCCCAAAAAAATATTTCAGTTATAAGCGGTGTCTGGTGGACTGAATCACCTACTAGCCTCCTCTGTCTCTTGGGAACTCCGGCAGAGATCTCCTTGACTTAGCCCCATGCTCCCACCCACAAGGGAGTTTTGGGTGGTTCCGCCCACCTGCTCCTCCTGTTTCATTTTCTGTAATACAAGAGGGTGGGTCTGGAAGGTCAACACCCCCCCCCCCCTCCAAAAAAAAAAAAAATTAATTTATAAGTGGTGTCTGGTGGACTGAATCACCTACTAGCCTCCTCTGTAGGGATGAGCCGAACACCCCCCTGGTTCGGTTCGCACCAGAACCCGCGAACGGACCGCAAGTTCACACGAACGTTAGAACCCCATTGACGTCTATGGGACTCGAACGTTCGAAATCAAAAGTGCTCATTTTAAAGGCTAATTTGCATGGTATTGTCCTAAAAAGGGTGTGGGGACCCGGGTCCTACCCCAGGGGACATGTATCAATGCAAAAAAAACTTTTAAAAACGGCCGTTTTTTCGGGAGCAGTGATTTTAATGATGCTTAAAGTAAAAAAAAAAAAAGTGAAATATTCCTTTAAATATCGTACCTGGGGGGTGTCTATAGTATGCCTGTAAAGTGACGCGTGTTTCCCGTGTTTAGAACAGTCCCTGCACCAAATGTCATTTTTAAAGGAAAAAATCTCATTTAAAACTGCTTGCGGGTTTAATGTCATGTCGGGTCCTGGCAATATGGATGAAAATCAGTGAGACAAACGGCATGGGTACCCCCCAGTCCATTACCAGGCCCTTTGGGTCTTGTATGGATATTAAGGGGAACCCCGCACCGAAATTAAAATAAGGAAAGGTCCCTATATACTCTGAACAGCAGTATACAGGCGGTGCAAACAAGACAGGGACTGTAGGTTTGTTGTTAAGTAGAATCTGTTTGTAATTTTGAACATTTTTAACGTGTTTAGCTCCAGCCAAAAAATCTTTTCTAAGCTTTTTGGAAAACATAGGGAAGGGTTATCACCCCTGTGACATTTGTTTTGCGTCTTTCCTCCTCTTCAGAAGATTTCACCTCACTTTTTTGTCCCAATGAAAAATGTTTTTTGAAAATTTGGGTTTTTTTGTGGAACAAGGATTGGAAAGCATCAGTGGAAAGGAGAAATTGTTTTCCCATATTAACTCTTACATGAGAGAATTTCCCTTCCTAGGGGTAGATTTCATCTCACTTCCTGTTGTCTCCTTCCGTTTGCAAGTAGGAGTCGTTTGTAAGTTAGATGTTTGAAAGTAGGGTCCTGCCCTATATACTCAGCAGAAATTTGGGCCTTAGGTGTTGCTGTGGCCAAAACACTGTAAGCCCTCACAGGGCCCTGCTGTGAAATATTAGATCAAGAATTGTAATTACATGCCCCTGTTGAACAGGAGCTGAAAAATTAGGCCTTAGGCACTGGTGCTGGTGCCACAACACTGCAACCCCTCACAGACACTCTAGTTGGAACGCAGGAACGAGCCCTGCTGCAAAGTATTGCATCAAAAATTGTAATTACACGCCCCTGTTAGACAGGGGCAGAAAAATTGGGCCTTAGGCACTGGTGCTGGTGCCACAACACTGCAACCCCTCACAGACACTCTAGTTGGAACGCAGGAACGAGCCCTGCTGCAAAGTATTGCATCAAAAATTGTAATTACACGCCCCTGTTAGACAGGGGCGGAAAAATTGGGCCTTAGGCACTGGTGCTGGTGCCACAACACTGCAACCCCTCACAGACACTCTAGTTGGAATGCAGGAACGAGCCCTGCTGCAAAGTATTACATCAAAAATTGTAATTACATGCCCCTGTTATACAGGGGCTGAAAAATTGTGCCTTAGGCACTGGTGGTGGCGCCCAGAACCAAAAATGTTCTTACAAGCTATCAGCGTGATGATTGAGGAGGAAGAGGATAATTACTCAGGGATAGTCACTCAGCATCAGCATAGGCAGTCTTTGAAGGGATCTGAAAAAAATTATTCAGTTACATCAGCATCAGGTGCTTGGTAGCTGGTGGTGATCCAAGACTGATTCATTTTTATGAAGGTCAGCCGATCGACCGAGTCAGTGGACAGACGCACCCTGTGATCGGTTACCACGCCTCCAGCAGCACTGAATGTGCGTTCCGAAAGAACGCTGGATGCAGGACAGGCCAGTAGCTCAATTTCATACTGTGCAAGCTCTGGCCAGTGATCCATCCTCAAGACCCAGTAACCCAGAGGATTTTCGGTGGGAAAGGTGTCCAAGTCTGATCTTGCCCCTAGGTATTCCTGCACCATGTAAAACAGACGCTGGCGATGGTTGCTGGAACCGATCATACCTTGGGGCTGCGGACCAAAAAATTGTCTGAACGCATCGGTCAGACGGCCACCTTCTCCACCGCTCCTTCTTTGACTGACCGAAGCCTCAGCAACACGTTGTCCAGAAACAGGAGTTTGTAACCTCCCAGTCTCTGGGAACGCGTTGCACAGACCTTTCTGCAAGGCCTCCCGAAGATGTTTCATCCTCTGCTCCCTCTGCGATGGCAAGATAAGGTCCGCAACCTTACCCTTGTAACGTGGATCAAGGAGGGTTGCCAGCCAGTATTGGTCCTTCTCCTTGATACCACGAATATGAGGATCCTTACGCAGGCTTTGCAGGATCAGGGAGGCCATGCAGCGTAGGTTTGCTGAGGCATTCGGTCCGGAGTCCTCTGGGTCACTAAGGACAACAACGTCCGCAGCCACCTCCTCCCAGCCACGTACAAGTCCATGTGTTCCTTGGGACTGATCCCTTAAAGACTGCTGATGCTGAGTGCCAGGCTCCACCTCCATACTGACACAATCTTCCTCCTCCTCCTCCTCCTCCTCCTCGTCCTCTTCCTGTGTGATCGGCGGGCACGCAGGAACACTGTCTGGATAAAGGGGGCCTTGAGAGCTAAGGAAGTCCTCCTCTTCCTGCCTCTGTTCTGCCTCAAGTGCCCTGTCCATTATTCCACGCAGCGTGTGCTCCAACAGGTGGACAAGGGGGACAGTGTCACTGATGCATGCACTGTCAGTGCTCACCATCCTCGTGGCCTCCTCGA
The DNA here is from genome assembly GCA_037952835.1 of Lithobates septentrionalis. Taxonomy (NCBI): domain Eukaryota; kingdom Metazoa; phylum Chordata; class Amphibia; order Anura; family Ranidae; genus Lithobates; species Lithobates septentrionalis. Next base: position 143,018 of record JBBDGP010004213.1, on the reverse strand, counting down.
ATGGTGACAGGACAGTGCATGCATCCCTGATCATGGCCCACTGGCGTGGGGAAAAAAAACCAAGGTCCCCTGACCCTGTCCTGGTGCCATAGTCGCACAGGTACTCATTGATGGCCCTCTGCTGCGTGTGCAGCCGCTGCAGCATGGCCAATGTCGAGTTCCACCTGGTGGGCATGTCACAGATTAGGCGGTTCTTGGGCAGGTTAAACTCCTTTTGGAGGTCCGTCAGCCGAGCACTGGCATTATATGACCGGCGGAAATGCACACAGACTTTCCTGGCCTGCCTCAGGACATCCTGTAAGCCCGGGTACCTGCCCAAGAACCGCTGCACCACCAAGTTAAGGACGTGAGCCAAACAGGGCACATGGGTCAGTTGTCCCTGTCGGAGGGCAGAGAGGAGGTTGGTGCCATTGTCGCAAACCACCATTCCTGCCTTAAGTTGGCGTGGCGTCAACCACCTCTGAACCTGCCCCTGCAGAGCTGACAGAACCTCTGCCCCAGTGTGGCTCCTGTCCCCCAAGCACACCAGCTCAAGCACCGCATGGCATCTTTTGGCCTGCGTACTTGCGTAGCCCCTTGAACGCCTACGGAGCACCGCTGGTTCCGAGGAAGAGGCCATGGAGGAAGAAGAAGAGGAGGGGGTGGAGGAGAGAGGTGTGTCACAATCAGCATTTTGGAGGCGTGGTGGCGGAACAACCTCCAACACTACTGCACCTTGTCCTGCATCCTTCCCAGCTGCCAGCAGAGTCACCCAATGCGCCGTGAAACTTAAGTAACGTCCCTGTCCATGCCTGCTGGACCATGAGTCAGCGGTAATATGCACCTTACCGCTGACCGCCCTGTCCAGCGAGGCATGGACATTGCCTTCCACATGCCGGTAGAGAGCTGGAATCGCCTTCCGTGAGAAAAAGTGGCGTTTGGGTACCTGCCACTGAGGAACCGCACATTCCACAAACTCACGGAAGGGGGCAGAGTCTACCAGCTGAAAAGGCAGCAGTTGAAGTGCTAGCAATTTTGCCAAGCTAGCATTCAACCGCTGGGCATGTGGATGGCTGGGAGCAAACTTCTTTCGGCGGTGCAGCAGCTGGGGCAGGGAAATTTGCCTGGTACAATCTGACGTCGGTGTACCAAAATCAGATTGCCCACAAGTACTTGGCTGTGACACACCTAATTCTACACCTTCATTCCTCTCACTGCAGGTCTCAGAGAGGACTGAAGGTCTAGTGGGGTTGGAAATCTCAGCTGATGAGGAGCAAGGAGAGATCCTCTTTGTTCTTTGGTGTGGGTCTTTTAGATATGCTTGCCAACGAACTGCATGGCAGGTCAACATATGTCTGGTCAAGCATGTGGTACCCAAGCGGGAGATGTTTTGGCCACGCGAGATACGCTTGAGACATATGTTGCAAATAGCAACGGTGCGATCTGATGCACTCGTCTCAAAAAAGGCCCACACCAAAGAACTTTTTGAATAACGCGCAGAGACTGCAGCGCCCTGCACATGTGGAGCTTTGGGGTGTGATGCAGTCAATGTGCTGCCCTTAGGCTGGCCCCTGGAGGGCATCCTGCCTCGTTGGTGATGTGCCACCTCCTCCTCCTCCTCCTCTCTCCTATCAGGCACCCACGTTGAGTCAGTGACCTCATCATCCCCTCCCTCCTCATCACTGGAGCAAACCTGGCAGTATGCTGCAGCAGGGGGAGCATGACTGCCAGATTGCTGTCCTTCTTGGGCACCCCCTCTGTCCGTGCTCATGTTACTGCCTTCATCGAGCTCAGTATCATCATCAGAGCCTTCCAAACGCTGGGCATCCTCCTGGAGCATGTACCCAACACTGTGGTCAAACAGTTCGAGGGAATCCTCATGAGGACATGGTGGAGCTAGGGAAGGAGTCACTGATGACATTGAGCTGAGGGAAGAGGCCGCTGCTTTGCCAGACAAAGCACCCTGGGCATGGGTGAGAGAGGATGAGGAGGATGAGGACGGCTTGGTCATCCACTCGACCAAGTTTTCTGCATGTTGCGGCTCAACACGGCCAGCTGCCGAAAAAAAGGCCAAGCGTGTCCCATGGCCACGTGCTGATGAGGATGCACCGTCTCCACGACCAGCACTAGACACAGAGCCTGCTTGCCCTCTCTTATTGGCTTGTGACTGTCTGCCTCTCCTTCTTGGCCTTCCAGACATACTAATGGCCTGTAGCTGCACTAAGCTGGGATAGAACACCTGTAATTTTCTTCAGGTAGCTTTATATACTGTAACCAGACAAGCCTGCCTGTCAGTAGGAAGATAACAGGAACGGATCTAGCTGAACACTGTGAGCAGGACGCACTGCACTAAATGTAAATAGCAGGAACGGATGTAGCTGAACACTGTGAGCAGGACGCACTGACTGCACTAAATGTAAATAGCAGGAACGGATCTAGCTGAACACTGTGAGCAGGACGCACTGCACTAAATGTAAATAGCAGGAAAAGATCTAGCTGAACACTGTGAGCAGGACGCACTGCACTAAATGTAAATAGCAGGAACGGATCTAGCTGAACACTGTGAGCAGGACGCACTGACTGCACTAAATGTAAATAGCAGGAACAGATCTAGCTGAACACTGTGAGCAGGACGCACTGCACTAAATGTAAATAGCAGGAACAGATCTAGCTGAACACTGTGAGCAGGACGCACTGCACTAAATGTAAATAGCAGGAACGGATCTAGCTGAACACTGTGAGCAGGACGCACTGCACTAAATGTAAATAGCAGGAACGGATCTAGCTGAACACTGTGAGCAGGACGCACTGCACTAAATGTAAATAGCAGGAACGGATCTAGCTGAACACTGTGAGCAGGACGCACTGCACTAAATGTAAATAGCAGGAACAGATCTAGCTGAACACTGTGAGCAGGACGCACTGACTGCACTAAATGTAAATAGCAGGAACAGATCTAGCTGAACACTGTGAGCAGGACGCACTGACTGCACTAAATGTAAATAGCAGGAACGGATCTAGCTGAACACTGTGAGCAGGACGCACTGCACTAAATGTAAATAGCAGGAACGGATCTAGCTGAACACTGTGAGCAGGACGCACTGCACTAAATGTAAATAGCAGGAACAGATCTAGCTGAACACTGTGAGCAGGACGCACTGCACTAAATGTAAATAGCAGGAACGGATCTAGCTGAACACTGTGAGCAGGACGCACTGACTGCACTAAATGTAAATAGCAGGAACAGATCTAGCTGAACACTGTGAGCAGGACGCACTGACTGCACTAAATGTAAATAGCAGGAACGGATCTAGCTGAACACTGTGAGCAGGACGCACTGACTGCACTAAATGTAAATAGCAGGAACGGATCTAGCTGAACACTGTGAGCAGGACGCACTGCACTAAATGTAAATAGCAGGAACAGATCTAGCTGAACACTGTGAGCAGGACGCACTGCACTAAATGTAAATAGCAGGAACGGATCTAGCTGAACACTGTGAGCAGGACGCACTGACTGCACTAAATGTAAATAGCAGGAACGGATCTAGCTGAACACTGTGAGCAGGACGCACTGCACTAAATGTAAATAGCAGGAACGGATCTAGCTGAACACTGTGAGCAGGACGCACTGACTGCACTAAATGTAAATAGCAGGAACGGATCTAGCTGAACACTGTGAGCAGGACGCACTGACTGCACTAAATGTAAATAGCAGGAACGGATCTAGCTGAACACTGTGAGCAGGACGCACTGCACTAAATGTAAATAGCAGGAACAGATCTAGCTGAACACTGTGAGCAGGACGCACTGCACTAAATGTAAATAGCAGGAACGGATCTAGCTGAACACTGTGAGCAGGACGCACTGACTGCACTAAATGTAAATAGCAGGAACAGATCTAGCTGAACACTGTGAGCAGGACGCACTGCACTAAATGTAAATAGCAGGAACGGATCTAGCTGAACACTGTGAGCAGGACGCACTGCACTAAATGTAAATAGCAGGAACAGATCTAGCCTAATCTAGCTCTCAAATCAAATGACACTGTCTGTCTCTCTCTCTATCAGCACACCGGAACACACTACACAGGGCCGCCGTGCAGGCGGCCTTATATAGTGTGGGGCGTGTACTAAATCCCCTGAGCCATAATTGGCCAAAGCCACCCTGGCTTTGGCCAATTACAGCTCTCTCTACTGACGGCGCTGTGATTGGCCAAGCATGCGGGTCATAGTGCATGCTTGGCCAATCATCAGCCAGCAATGCACTGCGATGCCGCAGTGAATTATGGGCCGTGACGCGCCACACGAATTTGGCGCGAACGGCCCATAACGTTCGCAATTCGACGGACGGTCGAACAGCCGATGTTCGAGTCGAACATGGGTTCGACTCGAACACGAAGCTCATCCCTACTCCTCTGTCTCTTGGGAACTCCAGCTGAGATCTCCTTGACTAATCCCGTGCTCCCACCCACAAGGGAGTTTTGGGTGGTTCTGCCCAGCAGCTTCTCCTGTTACATTTTCTGTAATACAAGAGGGTGGGTCTGGAAGGTCAACACACCCCCCAAAAAAAAAATTAATTTATAAGTGGTGTCTGGTGGACTAAATCACCCACTAGTTTCCTCCGTATCTTGGGAACTCCAGCAAAGATCTCCTTGACTAACCCCATGCTCCCACCCACAAGGGAGTTTTGGTTGGTTCTGCCCATCAGCTTCTCCTGTTACATTTTCTGTAATACGAGAGGGTGGTTCTGGAAGGTCAACACATCCCCCCCAAAAAATATTTCAGTTATAAGTGGTGTCTGATGGACTGAATTGCCCACTAGCATCCTCTGTCTCGTGGAAACTCCAGCAAAGATCTCCTTGACTTTGCCCCATGCTCCTACCCACAAAGAAATTGTGGGTGGTTCCGTCCACCAGCTCCTCCTGTTACATTTTCTTTAATACAAAATGAAAAATAGATCAGGGTTGGGGCACTTGTGTGCAGACCTGGAAACTCCAGCACCCAAAGTCCCCAGCAGTTTTAGGACACTACTAGATGGCCTCACTCTTTAGCTTCCACCGAAAATGGAATTTCGATTTTGTATGGAGTGGCCCTTTAATTACCCATATCAACTTCCTGCTAGTTTACAGACTTCCAGGTCATTTATTTTTTTATTCATATCCTACAGGAAATGGGGAGAAACCTCTGATTGGAGCACCTGTACCCAGACATTAGGACAAACCATCATCAACTTTTCACTGAAGCAAAATATTCACTTCCACGAGAAAGTAGATTTTGACCCTGGTTGATGTCTGAGCAAGGATGGTGCCATACTTCTGGAGAGAAAAGTATATGGCATTGTCAAGGGGAGTACTGTCAATACACAGCCAAAAACTGCATAGGCACCAAGATTTACATGATTGCATTATTTTCTAAAACAACATCTCAGTCCAGGAAGCAGATGGTGACCCTGGATGACTCCTGAAAAAAGATGGCTCCTTCTCAGTCCAGGAAGTAGATGGTGACCATGGATGATGCGTAAAAAAAGATGAGGCCATCTCTGTCCAGAAAGTAGATGGTGACCCTGAATGATGCATGAACAAAGATAGTTCCATCTCAATCCAGGAAGTAGCTGGTGACCCAGAATGATGCCTGAACAAAGATGGCTCCATCTCAGTCCAGGAAGTAGCTGGTGACCCTGGATGATGCCTGAACAAAGATGGCCCCATCACAGTCCATAAAGTAGCTGCTGACCCTGGATGATGCCTGGACAAAGATGGCTTCTCAGTCAGGAAGTAGATGGTGACCCTGGATGATGCCTGTGTTCCGTCAGATTAGGTGACCCCTCAGAATTTTTAACGGAAGTGACGTTCCATCGCCGCCATCTTGCTACTCCCCACACTCCTCCACAGTAAGGAAACATCGAGAAGGGGGCAAGCGGACATCTTGTTACACCCAACGGAGTTTTGCATTTCACAGTTATTTTTTAACAGTAAACGCAGCTTATAAGTAAGGTTGCCACCTGTCCAGGATTCACCCGGACAGTTCGAGTTTGGAATCATGCGTCCGGGTTTCAGACTGCCTGAAACCTGGACACATTATTTAGACTGGACTATGGCTTCCCAGCAGGGTTGCTGGCTGCAGTTGTCTAAGCTGAGCGTGTCTGTTACACTCTTTCACACTGCCCAAAGCCAGCACTATGAACCCCCCCCCCCCCCAAACACACACACAGACAGGAGAGGAGAGAGGGCTTGATCTGCACCTCCTCCCCTCCCCACCCCTACCCCTCTGTGTCTGTCCATACTCCAATCCCTGGCACTGTGCCTCAGAAAAGGAAAGTGGGGGCTGGAAATTTGATGTCCAGCAGCCTCAGATACATCTGAATGAGAGGTGCTGACTACCAAGAGGGGAGTGAGCTCACCATCCATCCCTGTCTGTGACTGAAGTCTCCCCCCCTTCTCTCTCCTGCCTCTGAGTGAGTACACTAAGGTAAATCAGGGTTCTCAGAGCACCCCTTACATCAGAGTTCCCCTTTACACCAGAGGTCACAGTGTTTCCCCTTACATCAGAGTCCTCTCCGTACAACAGAGTTGTCAGTATTCCCCCTTAAATCAGGGTTCCCAGAGCATCCCTTATGTCAGAGTCCCCAGAGTTCTCCCTTACATCATTGTCTGCAGAGTCCCCCCTTACAGTGAAAGGGAACTCTGCGAGTTCACATGTAAAAGAGGAACTCTGTGGACTCTGATGCAAAAGGGGACTCTTGTTATTAACTTCATATGATTAGAAATGCTATTTAATAGCAAAATATATGTATAGTTTATACTATAAAAAAAATTGTCATGTGCCGCTAAAGTGTTCGGGTTTGACTTGAAGAAAAGGTGACAACCCTACTTATAAGGTGAAATACAGTATTTACAAATCCGACGGACTGTTTAGATGTTGAATTTTGAAAGCAGCAGCAAACCTGCTGATCTCACATGTTTGCTTATCTGACAGCTTATCTGACAGAACACCTCTGCTTTTATAATTCAACATGTAAAAAGTCCGATGGATTTCCAAATACTGTATTTTACCATATATGCTCTGTTTACTATTTAAAAATAACTGTGAAATGCAAAACTCTGGTGGGTGTAACAAGATGTCCGCTTGCCCCCTTTTCAGTGTATTCTTACAGTGGAGTGCGGGGTGTAGCAAGATGGCGGCGACGGAACATCACTTCCGTTACCATTTCTGATGGGTCGTCTTATCTGATGGAACACCTGAACAAAGACGGCTCCATCTCAGTCACGGAAGTAGATGGTGACCCTAGATGATGCCTGAACAAAGATGGCTCTATCTTAAACCAGGAAGTAGATGGTGATACTGGATGAACAAAGATGGCTCCATATCAGTCCAGAAAGTAGATGGTGACCCTGGATGATGCCTGAACAAAGATGAACCATCTCAGTTCAGGAAGTAGATGGTGACCCTGGATGGTGCCTGAACAAAGATGGCTCCATCTCAGTCCTGGAAGTAGATGGTGATACTGAATAAACAAAGATGGTTCCATATCAGTCCAGAAAGTAGATGGTGACCCTAGATGGTGCCTGAACAAAGATGAACCATCTCAGTTCAGGAAGTAGATGGTGATCCTGGATGATGCCTGAACTAAGATGAACCATTTCAGTCCAGAAACTAGATGGTGACCCTGGATGGTGCCTGAACAGAGATGAACCATCTCAGTTCAGGAAGTAGATGATGACCCTGGATGATGCCTGAACAAAGATGAACCATCTCAGTTCAGGAAGTAGATGGTGACCCTGGATGGTGCCTGAACAAAGATGGCTCCATCTCAGTCCAGGAAGTAGATGGTGATACTGAATGAAAAAAGATGGCTCCATATCAGTTCAGAAAGTAGATGGTGACCCTAGATCAGGGGTCTCAAACTGGCGGCCCTCCAGCTGTTCCAAAACTACAAGTCCCATCATGCCTCTGCCTATGGGATTCATGCTTGTAACTGTCAGCCTTGCAATGCCTCATGGGACTTGTAGTTTTGCAACAGCTGGAGGGCCACCAGTTTGAGACCCCTGCCCTAGATGGTGCCTGAACAAAGATGAACCATCTCAGTTCAGGAAGTATATGATGACCCTGGATGATGCCTGAACAAAGATGAACCATCTCAGTTCAGGAAGTAGATGATAACCCTGGATGATGCTTGAACACAGATGAACCATCTCAGTTCAGGAAGTAGATGGTGACCCTGGATGATGCCTGAACTAAGATCCACCATCTCAGTCCAGAAAGTAGATGGTGACCCTGGATGGTGCCTGAACAAAGATGGCTCCATCTCAGTCCAGGAAGTAGATGGTAACCCTGGTTGATGCCTGAACAAAAATGGCGGCATCCTTCTGAAGAGAAAAGTAGATGAAGGCACTGTCAGGGGGAGTACTGTGATCTTGTGAGCGATAATAAATACCTGGAAGTGTTACACAGACACAACATACATAATATAAAAAAAATATAAGATGCTAGGATTACTTTAAGATTTGCCATCCTTGTATTGACCTCTGACCACAACATAGAAACACCTGTCTGTCCCTTGCCAGCATGCTGTAGAGAAGGACCCTTGCTTTCTTGGTGGAAGCAGTGATTCCTCTGCAGAGATACCACACGCCTACTCTTGAATCATACCTATAGCTCTGCAATCAAGAAAGCTCATGCTCCCACCCTGATTGGAGAGCGCTAGCTCTGATTCTCCATGATTAAGCCCCATGGGTGGGGCAAAACTTGTTAGGAGGAGCTTAGGCTGCAGCCTTATCTTTACCTTTCTGTGTAATGTCTGGGCTCCGATGTGCGGCATTTCCACCTTCTGTCTTCTGATAAGCTCTGATTCAGTGTCAGACCTTTGCAGAGAGACCACTACTTCCAAATACAGGGCAAGGGTCCTTCTCTGCAGCATGCTGACAGAGGACATGCTTTTCTACTCAGGCTGTGGCTTTTTAAAGAAACTTTAAGGCCAGGGAAGGTGTTCATTACAGACAGAGTTTAGGCATGTGAAGGGGAATGGTTGTATGCTCAGAAAATTGAGTTTTAACTCTGCAGGAATAGGCAGGATTACACTGATCACAGAGGAGAGAACGACTGCTGGAGTTTAATTGATAGACCATTTTGGTGGCAGAGGGAGATGTATCCAGGCATGTTGAATCATGCGTGAGACACCGCAGACTCCTGCACAGGATTGCGATATCTGGGGAGATATTGCCGCCATAAAACCTTTTTCCGCCATTAATAATTCATCACTACCACTTGTGAAATATTTATTGCACACATTGGTGGGGAACGAGCAACGGCCCAGAATTCAGCTATGTACAGACAGGCATTGACCCGCCCAATCATCTCACTAACAACATTCAAGTTCAATGAACCCATACACGAGAATGTGTCCTATATACATCACAATCAAACATGACCGCACATCGGCACAAACTGAGCAATATTCCTTGAACAGTCCTGATGTTCTCCAAGTTCCTGTGTCAACACAACTTCTAGAAATGTCTGTCTCTCAATTCAATTTTGCCAAAAAATACTATTCCTGATGCGTCTTAACAAACCCTGTCGTTTTTAAAAGTGTCCTGTGAATATTTTTTTAATCTTATTTACATTTGGCACCCAAAAAATAGAATGTCTTATATGTACAAAGCAGTGTGGGAATCCCAAGGTCGGGATACCCAGGATGTGAGCCATACTACATGGTTCTGTAACATCTCCAGTTTATAATAACACAACACTGAGGAGAGAGACCGCCTGTCGGCGCACTTGACTTTCAGCTGCCCTTGCGGTCAGTCCAGACTTTGACTTTGTATAGCAAGAGTAAGATATGGCACTACACTGAACAAGCGGAGAGTTGGTGGTGCTTTAAGGCTTTGGGGCATTTCGTGGCCCAGTCACCGAAAAGATAAACAGTGCATCCAACTCTTACATTTACTAAAGTCAAAGGCCAGGTAATTTTCTTTGCTCCTTGTACCATCTGTTCAGAGAGCAAAGGCACAGTCCTGTCATCTGGAGGCCCCCCCGCATGCTCAAGGAGGTCCCAGACTGCTGACCGTAGTGTAGCTGAATTTGGAAAGCGACGCCCCCGTGGCTATTATATCCTCCTCCGGTTCACGAAAACGCCGGCAAGGCTTGATGCAGCCTGCAAAAGTTCCCAGGAAGGCTTTGCGAAAACGTTTGTTCATGAAGCAGTAGATGATGGGGTTGACACAAGCAGACGTGTAAGACAAGAGGTGGATGAAAGAGATGGGGGCCCCAGAAAGGATTCTAAATGCAGACTCCTCGTCGAAGGCCTTCCAGGTGTTGGCGACGTAGATGGGCATCCAGCATATGAAGAACATGGCCACAATGACAATCAGCATACGGATGACCCTCTTCTTGGCCATGAGTTTGGCCTCCGAATTGTTGGCCCGTGCCCGGTCTATCTTGCTGCAGTTGCTAGGAGTCAATGTGGACATCTCCATGGTGTTGCGGCGTTTGTTCACTTGGATGTAGCAGCCATCACCCTCATCACAGTTGGCAGTTGTTGTTGTTGCTCCTGTCGCCATTCCATTTTTAAGAGCTAAACGTAAGAAAAAAAATGGCATTATTATTTTTAGAGCAAAAGCCTGCCCGTTTTTCCAAAAGTAAAAATATAGAATAAGGAAATACTGTATATGTTGCTTTATGATAGCTTTGCGATATGTATGATTTCTGCAATGGGGAAATCTGGAAAATTGTGAAAAGACAAAGATGATATGAGAATACGTATCTGAGTGGAAGGGTGTCACACACATCGCCTCCCCAATCCAAGGCTAGGTTACCTATGTGGCATCCGGCCGATGACGATTATAGGTTTCCACCTTAATGGTTTAGGTGGTCAAGTGATTGAGCAACTGGTCACTATGTCTTAGCCCAATGGTTCTCAACTCCAGTCCTCAGGACCCACCAACAGGCCAGGTTTGCAAGATAGCTGAAATACATCACAGGTGATATCATTTGCTGCTCAGTGATTGCAGTATTCTAGTCTGCAACTCCCCAAGGTAATACTTAAAATCTGACCTGTTGGTGGGTCCCGAGGACTGGAGTTGAGAACCACTGTCTTAGCCAAACCCCTGCTGCATTCCTCCATTCCCGCTTGTGTCTCCAGCAGCCCTGACTCCAGTGACTCCTGTGTCCTCAGTGACCCAGTTGTGAGTACTGCCATCCCTGTGACTCAAGACACCTTTGTGACTCTGGCAAACCCTGTGTCTTTAGCGACTTTTGTGACTCCTATGTACTGCATCTCCAGTGTCTCTTGTGTATTTAGTGACCCCAGCATCTCTATTGACCCTTGCACTTCTGTGTCCCCAGTGACCCCAGCATCTCCAGTGACTCCTACACTCTTGTGTTTCCAGTGACGCCTGTGTCTTCAGCCACGCTTGTGACTCCAGTGACCTTGCATCCTCAGTGACCCGGCATCCTCAATGACCCCTATGTCTCCAATGACTCTAGTGTCTCCGGTGACTCCAGCATCTCCCTTGACCCTGCGCTCCTGTACCTTCAGTGACTCTTACACTTCTGTATCTCTAGTGACTCCCGTGCCTCCAGTGACCCTTGTGACTCCAGCGACCCCTATGTCTCCAGAAACTGTAGTGTCTCCAGCATCTCCATTGACCCTGCACTCCTGTATTACCCAGTGACTACTACACTTCTTTATCTCTAGTGACTCCTGTGCCTCCAGTGACCACTATGTCTTCAGTGACCACTATGTATATATATATATACTCTGCATCCAGTGTAGCCTATATCTACAGTGCATTCTGTGGTGTACTGTTTCTAATACACTTCAGGCAGTGTACACAGTATTTAATACAGTGTGTACAGTTTGTGTACAGTGTGTACAGTACTTTTAAAAGTTCCTTGGTGTGGGCCTTTTTCGACACGTGTGCAGCAGATCGCACCATTGCTGTTAGCAACATATGTCTGAAGTGGATCAAGCGTGGCCAGAACAGCAGCCACTTGGGCACCACATGCTTGATCCATGCTTGATCCAGCAGACATATAACGACCTGCTATGCAGTCACTTGGCAACAGCACTTGAAAGACCCACATCAAAGAAAAAGGCGGACTTCTCCTTGCTCCTCATCTGGGATCTCCAAACCTACTATGCAAAAATTTAGCATCGACGCAGAGTGGTACTGCAGATACGTATAAAGTAGGGTTGTCCCGATACCGATACTAGTATCGGTATCGGCACCGATACCGAGCATTTGCCCAAGTACTTGTACTCGGGCAAATGCTCCCGATGCTTCCGCCGATACTATGACAGTCAGCGGTGATCGGCGTGCGGGGGAGTTACAAGCTTCTCCCCCCCGCGGCTTTCAGTGACATACATCGGTGATCGGTGCTTGTAACTTCCCCACGCGATCACCGCTGACTGTCACTGCATCCTTCTCCATGCCCCCTCTGTTCCTCTGTCCCCCTCTCCTTATCTGTCCCCCTCCGTTCCGTTCCTCCGTCCCCCTCTCCTTCTCTGTCCCCTCCGTTCCGTTCCTCCGTTCCTCTGCCTCTCCGCTGTCCCCTCCGTTCCGTTCCTCCGTCCCCCTCTCCTCTGTCTCCCTCCGTTCCGTTCCTCCGTTCCTCTGCCTCTCCGCTGTCCCCTCCGTTCCGTTCCTCCGTCCCCCTCTCCTTCTCTGTCCCCTCCGTTCCGTTCCTCCGTCCCCCTCTCCTTCTCTGTCCCCTCCGTTCCGTTCCTCCGTCCCCCTCTCCTTCTCTGTCCCCTCCGTTCCGTTCCTCCGTCCCCCTCTCCTTCTCTGTCCCCCTCCGTTCCGTTCCTCCGTCCCCCTCTCCTTCTCTGTCCCCCTCCGTTCCGTTCCTCCGTTCCTCTGCCTCTCCGCTGTCCCCTCCGGTCCGCCGTCCTCCTCCTCCTTCCTGTGTGAATGGAGAGAGTCAGCTGACTCTGTCCATTCACATAACTGAAACATTGTAATCTCCTGTGATTACGATGTGTCAGTTTATGAATGGAGAGGAGCCGCTGACTTCTCTCCATTCATTCTCAGTGCAGCTGAGGCTGCAGAGAAAGGGACTGGGGAATCTCTATCCTCGGTCTCTTTCTCTGTCTCAAGGGGGAGATATCAGGGGTATGTTAAGACCCCTGATATCTCACCAAAGCCCCCCAACAGGGCTGATTTAAAAAAAAAAAAAAAAAAAACATATTGCAAAAATGAATAAAAAAATTATTATTGTAAAAAATAAAAATTGTTAATAAAAAAAAAACACATAAAAAAATTATTATTGTAAAAAATAAAAATTGTTAATAAAAAAAAACACACAGACACCGTTCACCCCCCCCCCCCCCCGAAAAAAAAGAAAGCATTGTTAAAAAAAAAAACAAAACTGTCACGTGACATAAAAAAAAAGTATCGGTAATCGGTATCGGCGAGTACTTGAAAAAAAGTATCGGTACTTGTACTCGGTCCTAAAAAAGTGGTATCGGGACAACCCTAGTATAAAGTAATCTGTGCCACGTCCTATGATTAAGTATAATAAGGAAGAAATGTATGGGCTTGGACTTTTTAGGCATGATAGCAGATATTAGACAGTTAAAAACTAAAATTTATTGAACATAGAACATATTGTTTAAAAAAGGAAAACAGATCCATAAATCTGGTCTGTTTTGTTGTAACCATTTTTCATGGACTGATGTTGTACAGATTTATGGATCTGTTTTCCTCTTTTAAACAATGTGTTCTATGTTCAATAAATTTTAGTTTTTAACTGTCTAATATCTGCTATCGTGCCTAAAAAGTCCAAGCCCAAACATTTCTTCTTTATTCCAAACCTACTACACCTCCAGTGCTCTCAAAAACCTGCACTAGCAGCGAATCTTCTAGCAGTACACCACCATCTGATTTTAGCAGGCAAATTTCCCTACCCCAGTTGCTGAATCGTAAAAAGAAATTCGGTCCCAGCCATCCACATATTCAGCGTCTAAATGCTAGCTTGTCCAAATTGCTAGCACTGCAACTGCTGCCTTTTCAGCTGGTAGACTCTGCCCCCTTTCGTGAATTTGTGGAATGTGCTGTACCTCAGTGGCAGGTTCCAAAATGCCATTTCTTTTCACGGAAGGCCATTCAGGCTCTGTACTGGTATGTGGAAGGCAATGTTTTGGCCTCGTTGGACAGGGCGGTCAGCAGTAAGGTTCATATTACCGCTAATTCGTGGTCCAGCAGGCATGGGCAGGGACGTTACCTTTCCTTCATGGCACACTGGATAACTCTGCTGGCAGCTGGGAAGGATGCAGGACAGGGATCAGTGTTGTTGGAGTTTGTTCCACCACCACGCCTCCAAAATGCTAGTGGTGATTCGGCCACAGCTCTCTCCTCCACCCCCTCCTCTTCTTCTTCCTCTATGGCCTCTTCTGCAGATTTGTCCTCTGAACCAGCGGTGCTCCGCAAGTGTTCAAGGGGCTACGCAAGCAGTCAGGCTAAAAGATGCCATGCGGTGCTTGAGTTGGTCTGCCTAGGGGACAGGAGCCACACTGTGGCAGAGATTCTGTCAGCTCTGCAGGGGCAGTCTCAGAGGTGGTTGACGCCAGCTTCAGCCAAGAATGGTTGTATGCGACAATGGCACCAACCTTCTCTCCGCTCTCCGACAGGGACACTTGACCCATGTTCCATGTTTGGCACACATCCTGAATTTGGTGGTGCAGCGGTTCTTGAGCAGGTACCCAGGCTTACAGGATCTCCTGAGGCAGGCCAGAAAAGTCTGTGGTCATTTCCACCGATCATACAATGCCAGTGCTCGGCTGGCTGACATTCAAAGGGTATGCAACCTGCCCACCAGCCTCATTTGTGACATGTCCACTAGGTGGAACTCAACATTGGCAATCATAGGTGTGCGCAGCCTAATGCATTAGGGTGTGCACCCTTAAGCTCAAACATACATGCATGTGTATGTATCTACATATATATGACCCAGCACATTGATCTACCTGCTGGCACAGTTAAAGAGAAAAGGATAAACATTTCTCTTATGGCAGAGCCGGTAAGAGGGAGATCTTTCCCATGTTCCTGTTGCTACACAGAACGATAACACTAATGCGCATGGGGGGATTAGGGTGTGCTTGGGCACACCCGGCACGCCCTGTGCGCACGCCTATGTTGGCAATGCTGCAGCGGCTGCACACACAGCAGAGAAAATCATTGAGTACTTGTGTGAGTATGGCACCAGGACAGGGTCAGGGGAGCTTGGCTTCTTTTCGCCACGCCAGTGGCTACTGATCAAGGATGCATGCACTGTCCTCTCACCATTTGAGGAGGCCACAAGGTTGGTGAGCAGCGACAATGCATGCATCAGTGACACTGTCCCTCTAGTCTTCCTGTTGGAGCACACGCTTCGTGGAATCATGGACAGGGCACTTGAGGCAGAACAGCGGGAGGAAGAGGAGGACTTCCTTACCTCTCAAGGCCCCCTTTATCCAGATAGCATTCCTGTGGGCCCGCCAAACACACAGGAAGAAGAGGAGGAGGATTGTGTCAGCATGGATGTAGAGGATAACACTTGGGATAACACTTGGAAGGAGGTATTTCCTGACAACGTTATCCTCAGTGACCCAGAGGACTCAGAATCAAATGCCTCTGCAAACTTACGCTGCATATCCTCCCTGATTCTGCAAAGCATGCAAAAGGACCCTAGGATTTGTGGTATCAAGGAGAGGGATCATTACTGGCTGGCAACCCTTCTTGATCTACGTTACAAGGGTAAGTTTGCAGAACTCATCCTGCTTTCGCAGAGGATGAAACATCTTCAGGAGGCCTTGAAGAAAGGTTTATGCAACGCATTTACAGACCCTGGGAGGTTACAGTTTCCTGGTGCTGGACAAGGTGTTGCTGAGGCTTTGTTCAGTCAAAGGAAGAGCGGTGGAGAAGGTGGCCGGCTGACCAATGCCTTTAAACAATTTTTCAGTCCTCAGCGCCAAGGTCTGATCGTTTCAAGCAACCATCGCCAGCTTCTGCATTACATAGTGCAGGAATATCTAGGGGCAAGAGCAGACTTGGAGACCTTTCCAACAGAGCATCCACTGGGTTACTGGGTCTTGAGGATGGACCACTGGCCAGAATCCGTTTGTAATGGATCAAAAAGAGTGCACCTGTCCACAGACTCCGTTGATAGGCTCACATTCATAAAAATGAATCAGTCTTGGATCAGCAGCTATCAAGCACCTGATGCTGATATAACTAATTGAATTTGCTATGGATTTGGGATCCCTTGAAGACTGTCTATGCTGACTATCCTATTCAGGGCTTTTTTTCAGCTGGAACTTGGTGGAACTCAGTTCCACCACCTCTGGCTCAGGTGCTCTGCTCCCTGCTCACCACTATTACTTGTAAACACAGAAGTCCGGCTTCTGTGTTTACAAGTGACAGCTTGTCTCCCAATAGCTCCCACAGATCTGATCTGCTGAGGGGCTCACACTGAGTGCAGGATGGGGACAAGGGAGATGTAGGTGCCCAGGGTGCAGTGCATATCCCGACACCCTCCACTGGATGATCTCCCTGCAAGTAAGGAGGCAGAGCCACCTACAGTGTACGGGGAGGTACTAGAGCAGGCTGGGTGGTTCAGTGTAATACAGCAACACAAGTAAAACTTGTGGAAGATGGTAGAGCTTTTAGGGAGGGAGGGAGAAGATGAGGGCAGTGGAAGGGGAGTTGCATACAGAGGTCAAAGCTGAAGAGGGGTGAAAGTGAGATGTGGATGCCGAGGTAAGCAGCTGTGGAAGAAGGCTGAACTCTACACTGTGTGTGTAGTGCACCCCTAAACTCTGCACTCTGTATGCAGTGCACCTCTGAATTATGCACTATGCACCCACCGAACCCTTCAAGTAGCACATCTCTGAACTCTGCACTCTGTAACAACCCCCCCCCCCCCCCCCTGCCCCCCTCCCGGAACACTGCAGCAATAAGACCCTTTCACTGTTGGCGTAATTTGACCACACACACTATTTGATGTGGTTCAGAGGGTATGTGTGTGGGGGAGGGGGGTTTTGGGGGGTCATCTCCTGTTGAGTTCCTGCACCTATATTCTGAGAAAAAAAGCCCTGATCCTATTCCTCCTCAATCTTGATGATGCTAGCTTCCAACAATAATTTTAGTTTAGGGCACCACCACCACTACCCAAGGCCCAATTTTTCTGCCCCTGTTTACCAGGGGCATGTAATGACAGTTTTGATATAATATTTCAAAGCTGGGCCCGTTCCTGCACCCAACAAGAGTAACCGTGAGGGGTTACAGTGTTGTGGCACCACCACCCAAGGCCCAATTTTTCTTCTCCTGTTTAACAGGGGCATGTAATTAAAATTTTTGATATAATATTTCAACGCAGGGCCCGTTCCTGCACCCAACAAGAGTAACTGTGAGGGCTTACAGTGTTGCGGCACCATCACCACCACCAAAGGTCCAATTTTTCTGCCCCTTTTTAACAGGGGCATGTAATTACAATTCTTGATATAATATTTGACAGCAGGGCCCGTTCCTACGCCCAACAAGAGTAACAGTGTTCTGGTACCACCAACACCTAAGGCCCAATTTTCTGCAGAGTATATAGGGCAGGCCTTATAGTATATATACTGCTGTTCAGAGTATATAGTGCCTGGGGGCCCCCCACGTCATTTTTTTTAAAATTTGGGTGCGGTGTTCCCCTTAATATCCATACCAGACCTGAAGGGCCTGGTATGGATTTTGGGGGTGACATCCACGCCATTTTTTTTTGGTATTTTTGATATTTTTTATTTACATTGCCAGGATCCGACAAATGACATTTTTTCCTTTAGAAATGTCATTTTGCTGTGGCACTGTTATAAACATGGGAAAGATGCGCTATTTACAGGCATACTAAGGACACCCCCCAGGCATGATATTTAAAGGAATATTTCATTTTTATTGTTTCACTTTAAGCATTATTAAAATCACTGCTCCCGAAAAAAACGCTGTTTTTAAAACTTTGTTTTGCATTGATACATGTCCCCTGTGGCAGGACCCGGGTCCCCAAACACTTTTTATGGCAATAACTTGCATATAAGCCTTTAAAATGAGCACTTTTGATTTTTCACGTTCATGTCCCATAGACTTTAACAGTGTTCACGTGTTCGAACTAATTTTTTGCCTGTTCACATGTTCTGCTGCGAACCAAACAGGGGTGTTCGGCTCATCCCTAGTGCCCAGAGTAGCGAGTCTATGTGAGGTGACTTAGTAGAGCCAAGTGCCGAAACTTCTTACACCACTGGGCTACAGGATTCCAACCCAGTTCTATGGGATGCCGGGATTTAGTTTAAATCCCTGGACTGACCCGCTAAAACTGGAAGGTATGTGCTTCGAGCCACGGTCCGGTCTGAAAAGTGTGTCTCGGTTTCAGGTGGAGTGAAACCCGGACACATGATTCAAAACCTGGATTGTCCAGGTGAAACCTGGACTGTCCGGGTGAATCCTATCCTGACCTCACCACTACCTTTTTCCTGTCCATCCTTTGACCTCCTTCCTGATCTCACCTTTGCCTCCTTCCTGTCCTCCCCTCTGTGTCCTTCCTGATCTCCCCTCTGTCATTTTTTTGGCCTCACTGTTCCCTCACTCCTGTCAATCCTTCTACCTCCCTCCTGTCTTCCTCTCCTGCCTCATTCCTGTCCTTCCTTCTGCCTACTTCCTGGCCTCACCACTGCCTCCTTCTTGACTTCAGCTCAGCTTCCTCCTTGACCTCACCGAGGTCTACTCCTTTACTTCACCTCTGCTTCATTCCTGTCTTGCATCCAATATAATTAAGTATGGCCATTTTGCACCAAGCTCAACCCTAAGCCACTGTATTTAGGAAGGTGGAGCTGTTTTTGTTCTATCTGGTCACAAACAATAACATATCAGACTTACCTTTGGCCTCTTTGTTCAGGTCCATCTCGAACTGGATCCCTCTGTAGAGTTCGTGAGAGATGAGCCCATAGGCCACAGTCATGACAACGCCGGGGATGAAGAAGAGCATGGTCAGCAGGATGACGTACCTGAGGACACACAGAAACATATTGATTTACAGGATAACCAGTCCTAGGTGGAACCCAAAAATTCATTCTTAAAGCTGAATTCCAGGCAGATATAAAAGTCTCAAATATTGCAGTTGATTAATCCATTATTAAATGTGTAGATTTGGTATCAGCCTCTTGCAGCACTAGCAGCCAAACATTTGTGCTGCAGTAATTGTGTGCTAACACTGGACATGCGGATAGGAGGAGAGAGCAGACTGATAAATGGATAACCTCATCCCTTTGCTGCTTCTCCTTCACTGTCCAGCCACAGGGCGGAGGGGTGGGGGGTGTTCCCGGGCACAACCAATGCCGGAACAAGATCAGCCAGGGCTCAGGGAAAACATGCCAAATTGCGCCCCCCCTTCATTATGTGCAAGCTTATGAGGGGGAGGGGAGGAGAGAGCGCAGCCTGCACCTCCTACCGGCTCTCTCCTCCTCTCCTTGCCGCATTTAGCACTGGGCTGACAGAAGTAGTGATGCCGTTGTCACTAGTCCTGTCAGCCTTATAGTAGAAGGAACTTGCAGCGCCCCCTTTCCTACGATACACACTGCGCCCGGGGCAGCCGCCCCTTCTGCCTAACCCTTGCCCTGACCCTGGTCACAACAGACAACAAATATATACTGAAAGACATTTTAACCCTTCCCTATTCTATACAAAACATTTAAAAAGTTTTGGCTGTACATACAATTTAAAGAGACCCTGATACTCACTGGAAGGATAGACAATGGCAGAAAAAGTTGTATCTGTACATTCCCCCCTCCCCAGCTGCCTTTTCTGCCATCCATCTTACCACCTACAGGTCAGACATGGTTCCTCCACCTGTATAAATGACTTTTCCAAGGGCATGTGAGACCTTACCTGGAGCCCCAGGTAAGGTTCCAGTTTTGCTCCCCATCCTTTCGATTGACATTGACTGCAGTAGTCACAGAGAAACCTCCCCATTTGTCTGTACTGGTGTGGCCCCAGCGGATATCAACTGCCTACAAGTCCACCTTCCCTTATGAAGAAGGAAGGTAGGGCATCCTACATTTTACAACTTGACCACTAACTTCAAATGAACAAGAAAAGGTCATGTATTAACCAACTTCTCTCCTGGTACGTTCTAGTCAAGTAACTTCAGTAGAATAATACACAGGTTGAGATATGATTTATATATATATATATATATATATATATATATATTTTTTTTTTTTCCAGAGCCACAGACAGACAGCAATGTAGAAGGATATATCTGTTAAGTGTTCATTTGTAAGTTCATTGCTACAGATGGAACAGTTTTAAGTTTAGGTGGGTGCACAGCTTTGACCAATTGCACTATCCAAGTAGTTTACTGCAGTAGCATAAAGGTTGTAGTTGGACCCCCTCCTGGACATTCACCGGGCCCTGGGCTCCTGCCTAGCTTGCCTTGTGAGAAATCCAGCTCTGGCTTGTGTTCTCCACTCATATGTATTTCTGCTGTTCCTGTCTTTGTTTACTAAGAGAAGCTTATCTGCCATTCGGTAGAGGTGCTGATGTCCTTCTCCCAACCTCATTCCACGACCCACCGTCCTAACCCGGGAGAGCGCAGCGTACACAATTACTCAGCTGAAGTGAAGCTTATCAGAGAAGGAAGAAGGAAAGTGTGCAATGTTTGATTCTTCGCCATTCACCACTCTCCCAAAAACACCAACCTCTGTAGGTCACACACTAATATTATTATACATTTGTATAGCTCTGACATATACCATAGCGCTGTACAGAGAACACTGAGACAGTCACATCAGTCACTGTACCAGAGGAGCTTACAATCTAATGTCCCCCCCACAGTCACACACTATTATACATTTATATAGCTCTGATATATGCCACAGTGCTGTACAGGGAACACTAAGCCAGTCACATCAGTCTCTGTCCTCAGAAGAGCTCTTGCTTTTCTGTACAATAATATACAATGTAGGTACAGATTGTCTCTGTACACACTATGACCATAAAGATAACCATGACCGGCGATGTCAGCAGTTACTCACATACAGAAGGACGCCAGGAATATCTTACCATGCCTGCTGCACTTGGTTATTGGGCCACTTGAGGCGGCACTGGTAGCCCTCAATGTTCTCCTTCTTAGTGAAGGCCACCAGCCTGTTGTAGACCAGGTATGGGATCATGATGATGACGGAAAGGATCCAGGTGGCAGCGATCACCTTGTAGGCGTGGGAGCGGGTCTGCCATACACGGGACTGCAGGGGGTTGCAGATGGCACTGTAGCGTTCAATGGCGATGGCCACGAGGTTGAAAGTGGACACACTGACAGAGATACCTGTGCAGAGAGGAAACAAGGGAACTGCTCAGTGCTTGAACTGATAGGTAGTTTTACAAACACACAGCCAGTCCTCAGCCAACAAAGTATGATTTGGGGCCTGCTTTGATTGGCTTTTATTTGCATCAGAACTATTTCTACCACCATACAAGCCAATGAGAAATGAAAGCTGGCTTGATGCAGGTCATAGATGGTCAACTGCACATCGATATAGGCGAACTGCAGGCCAAAGGAGGTCAACTGCTGGTCAGAAGGAGGTCAACTGTAGATCGAAAGGAGGTTAATTGCAGGTCATAGGAGGTCAACTGCAGGTCATAGGAGGTCAATTACTGGTCATAGCAAGTAAAGTGCGGGCCATAAAAGGTCATCTGCTGGTCAATAGGAGGTCAACTGCAGATCGGAAGGGGGTTAACTGCAGGTCATAGGGGTGTCAACTTCATATCACAGCAGTTCAAATACTGGTCATAGCAGGTAAAGTGCAGGCCATAGAAGATTAACTTCAGGCCAGACAGAGGTCGACTGCAGGTCATAGGAGGTTAATTACTGGTCATAGAAAGTAAAGTGCAGGCCAGTGTTAATTTCATCTAAGAAAATATTTTCATAATAATTTTCGCCAGCGGCATATTTCCAGTGTTGAAAACCAACAAAACGAAAATTACCCAGAATCAGTTCCAATTTTGTCAACAAACCAAAACGGAAGGAAGAGGAGGAACTTTGGGTTTCCTCTGAGCTCTGCCTGAAAAACCCTGTGAGTGTTTCCCCCTCCCAGCAAGCAAGGTAAGGACAGCAACATGCTTAGTGGTGTAGCATGCTTAGTAGTGTGCAGCATTACAGGCCTCCTTAGATCACCATCTGCATTACAGCATACCTCCCAACTCTCTGAGATGGGAAAGAGAGACGCCTATTAGCAAAGTATGCAGGCATAAGACACACCCCCTGTCACACCCCCTTAAAGGAGAATTATACAAAAAAATGATTTTTTAAACCCACAAGTATGGATGTGCAGTCAGGGGAGGCAGAGCCTCACCTGCCATGAACATAAAAATAAAATTAAAAAATGTTTGAGGGTCGTAGTTTGACGACCTGTGGGGTAGGTAGCCAAAGTCCTACTGCACCACTGTCAAAATGTGGGGCTCCTAGGACCTATGGTTGCGGAGATATGGGGCTCCTTGTGCAGCCTGTCAGAAGCTACATACAGAGCGGCCAGTTTAAATACAAGCTGGCATACTATGTTTGCAGCAGTGAGGATGAGCTCACAGTGCTTCTCCTCATTTCTTGTCAGAGGCACTGAGCTCAATGGACAGCTTGGAGCCTTGGACCAATGGTAAAGCACCATTGGTCCAAGCTGTCCAATAAAAATGCTGCAGTGGAGGCACGCCTCTCACTGCGGTGTCATAGAAGGGGGCGTGTGTCTAAAAGACTAATGCTCCCTTTCATCCTAGCCCTCTTAACTACAAGGAAAAAACATGTGTTTATGGGTATACGAATTACCCACAATCCCATGTTTTTTTCACAAAGTTAAAAATGAGAATCCGCTGCTGCTGAAAAGGTACAAGCTAAATTATATATTATTATGCTATATGTTATAAGATAATTTATTATTTATCTATTTACTGTGAAATTACTGGTTGGAAGTTATAACTTCAAACTTCAGTAATTCGTTAAGCCACCTGCTTGAGTACAGATTTTGAAAATATAGTAAATTACCTTGAAAACAATACTTAATAATTATTTGTATATTACTTATGGTAATTAACCCCTTGCCACCCAGGCCAATTCTGACACGTCTCTCCTACATGTAAAAGTCATAATTTTTTTGCTAGAAAATTACTCCCCCAAACATTATATATATATATATATATATATATAGTTTTAGCAGACACCCTAGGGAATAAAATGGTGGTTGTTGCAGCTTTTTATGTTACACGGTATTTGTGCAGCTAATAGCCCGATTTTTTTTTTTTGGTACAATGTGAAAGATGATACGCTGAGTAAATGGATACCTAACATGTCCCACTTTAAAATTGTGCACACTTCAATAATTAAAAATCTCCATAATCGATGCTTTGTTCCAAATCAGGGACAGTTGGAAACTATGATTACAGACCACCTCCTCAGACCACTGTCCAGAGCACTGTGTGCATTACAGGCCTCCTCCTCAGACCACTGTCTAAAGCGCTGTGTGCATTACAGGCCTCCTCAGGCCACTAGAGATGAGCCGAACACCCCCCTGTTCGGTTCGCACCAGAACATGCGAACAGGAAAAAAGTTTGTTCGAACACGCGAACACCGTTAAAGTCTATGGGACACGAACATGAATAATCAAAAGTGCTAATTTTAAAGGCTTATATGCAAGTTATTGTCATAAAAAGTGTTTGGGGACCCGGGTCCTGCCCCAGGGGACATGGATCAATGCAAAAAAAAGTTTCAAAAACGGCCGTTTTTTCAGGAGCAGTGATTTTAATAATGCTTAAAGTCAAACAATAAAAGTGTAATATCAAGGGGACCCCCAGATCCCGCCCCCCCCCCCCCTGTGTGAAATGGTAAGGGCCTACCATTTCACTAAAAAACTGTCAAAAATGTTAAAAAAGACAAGAGACAGTTTTTGACAATTCCTTTATTTAAATGCTTCTTCTTTCTTTTTTCTTCTATCTTCCTTCATCTTCTTCTTCTGCTTCTTCTGGCTCTTCTGGTTCTTCCTCCGGCGTTCTCGTCCAGCATCTCCTCCGCGGCGTCTTCTATCTTCTTCTCCTCGGGCCGCTCCGCACCCATGGCATGGGGGGAGGCTCCCGCTCTTCTCTTCATCTTCTTCATCTTCTTTTCTTCTTCTCTTCTTCAGTTTCTTCTCCGGGCCGCTCCGCATCCATGCTGGCATGGAGGGAGGCTCCCACTGTGTGACGGCGTCTCCTCGTCTGACGGTTCTTAAATAACGGGGTGGGGTCACCGGGTGACCCCACCCCCCTCTGACGCACGGGACATGACGGGACTTCCCCGTGGCATTCCCCGTGACGTCACAGGGAAGTCCCGTCAAGTCATCGTGCGTCAGAGGGGGGCGGGGTCACCGGGTGGCCCCGCCCCCCGTTATTTAAGAACCGTCAGACGAGGAGACGCCGTCACACAGCGGGATCCTCCCTCCATGCCAGCACGGATGCGGAGCGGCCCGGAAAAGAAAATGAAGAAGAGAAGAAGAGAAGAAAAGAAGAAGAGAAGAGGATGAGGAGAAGAGCGGGAGCCTCCCCCCATGCCATGGGTGCGGAGCGGCCCGAGGAGAAGAAGATAGAAGACACCGCGGAGGAGATGCTGGACGAGAACGCTGGAGGAAGAACCAGAAGAACCAGAAGAAGATGAAGGAAGATAGAAGAAAGAAGAAAGAAGAAGCATTTAAATAAAGGAATTGTCAAAAACTGTCTCTTGTCATTTTTAACATTTTTGACAGTTTTTTAGTGAAATGGTTGGGGTACTTGTACCCCCTTACCATTTCACACAGGGGGGGCGGGATCTGTGGGTCCCCTTGTTAAAGGGGGCTTCCAGATTCCGATAAGCCCCCCGCCCGCAGACCCCCACAACCACCGGCCAGGGTTGTGGGGATGAGGCCCTTGTCCTCATCAACATGGGGACAAGGTGTTTTGGGGGGCTACCCCAAAGCACCCTCCCAATGTTGAGGGCATGTGGCCTGGTACGGTTCAGGAGGGGGGGCGCTCTCTCGTCCCCCCCTCTTTTCCTGCGGCCTGCCAGGTTACGTGCTCGGAAAAGGCTCTGGTATGGATTTTTGGGGGGACCCCACGCCGTTTTTTTTTTTGGCGCGGGGTTCCCCTTAAAATCCATACCAGACCTGAAGGGCCTGGTATGGAATTTAGGGGGCCCCCCACGTCATTTTTTTTTAAATTATGGTTCGGGGTTCCCCTGTGGGGAATTCCCATGCCGTTTTTATCAATGAGCTTCTATGTGTATTGTCGGACCGGCAATGCAATAGCCGCCAGTAGTTTTAAATGGCTTTTTTCCTTTCAAATGTCATTTTGCTGTCAGACTGTTCTAAACACGGGAAACATGCGCCCCTTTACAAGCATACTATAGACACCCCCCAGCTACGAAATTTAAAGGGATATTACACTTTTATTGTTTGACTTTAAGCATTATTAAAATCACTGCTCCTGAAAAAACGGCCGTTTTTAAAACTTTTTTTTGCATTGATCCATGTCCCCTGGGGCAGGACCCAGGTCCCCAAACACTTTTTATGACAATAACTTGCATGTAAGCCTTTAAAATTAGCACTTTTGATTTCTCCCATAGACTTTTAAAGGGTGTTCCGCGGCATTAGAATTTGCCGCGAACACCCCAAATTGTTCGCTGTTTGGCGAACTTGCGAACAGCCAATGTTCGAGTCGAACATGTGTTCGACTCAAACTCGAAGCTCATCCCTACAGGCCACCATCCAGAGCACTGTGCGCATTACAGGCCTCCTCAGACCCTCCAGAAGTAAGTGTGCCTTACTGGCCTCCTCAAACCACTGTCCAGAGCACCGCGCAGCATTTACAGGCCTCCCGACCATCCAGAGCACTGCGCAGCATTTACAGGCCTCCCAACCATCCAGAGCACTGCGCAGCATTTACAGGCCTCCTCTATTTTTTTTTTTTTACTCCAGGAGTATATAATGAGTTTGGAAATGCTAGAGAAATGCTTAAATAATGCATTACAATTTAACTAAACCCATTCGATTTTAGTCGACTAAAACTATATTAGTCGACGAAAATGTACTGGAGATTTTAGTTGACTAAAACTAAAATGGCATTTTAGTCAAAAAGACTGTGACTAAAACTAAATTGAAATTTGACGTCAAAATTAACACTGGTGCAGGCCACAGGAGGTCATCTGCAGATCGGAAGGAAGGTAATTGCAGGTCAGAGGGGGTTAACTGCAGGTCATAGGAGATGAATTACTGGTTTTGGCAAGTAAAGTGCAGTCCATAGGAGGTCATCTACTTATCAAAAGGAGGTCAAATGTAGATCCAAAGGAGGTTAAATACAGGTCATGGGAGGTCAACTGCAGATCATAGCAGTTCAACTACTGGTCATAGTAGGTGAAGTGCAGGCCAGAGGAGATCAATTGCAGGCCAGAAGGAGGTCAACTAGGTCAAAGGATGTCAGCGACAGCTCATAGTAGGTTAACTTCAAGACAAAAGAAGTCAATGGCAGTACAGAGGAATGTCTTCTCTAGGTCAGATGCATCTCAGATGGAGCTAAGAAGCACCCCCAAACTGATCTCTAATACATGCCCAAATGTCACAACAGAAGTTGGTGCCTTTCCATTATATAAAAGACCAGTTGGTAGTTCACAAATCTGCATTTCAAAAGCTTACTATGGCATTTACAATAAATACTCTAATTTACAGTGAGTGATAACATAAAAAACCTGAATGTTAAAGAGACTGGAACTATTATAAAAAAAATGGTAGTTGTGGACTTCTAGATTTATCCATATTTCAGGAAATCCCACCAAAAGGAGAGTTGGAATAATATGGAATACAGTTCACAAATATCTGGCCATAAAGTAGGTGATTTAAATGGTTGGGCTTGATCTCAATTATTGGCAGTTCAGCAATACCCAGCAATGTGTTTGGTTTTCATGTACACATGTGCGATTGATTTAATTATGA
Organism: Lithobates septentrionalis; assembly: GCA_037952835.1. Classification (NCBI taxonomy): domain Eukaryota; kingdom Metazoa; phylum Chordata; class Amphibia; order Anura; family Ranidae; genus Lithobates; species Lithobates septentrionalis. The sequence continues at coordinate 116,055 of JBBDGP010004213.1, read as the reverse complement.
ATTCAAATTTGGATGAAATTTTCATTATTCAGAGATTGGGATGTATCCGAATTTCCGAATCACAATAGTAACGAATTTCAACAAATCCGAAAAAAAGAATTATAAGGAAACTAAACAAAATAACAAATTTGAAAAAGTGAACTTGAATTAGAAAAATTAAAAGATGAATTTGAAATGGAAACATATTTCAATAAATACAGTAAGATATAAAAGACAAATAAGATGATGATAAGAATAGACTATAAAAAAATAGAAAAGATTGGAATAGAATAGAACGAATGTTCTGAAATTCGAACGGATTAAAAATAAACGATTATACTAACTGAACTTGAATATATGAAAAAAATTCTGAATATACAAAATGAAATCTGAAAACAAATCATTCTAACGTAATGAATATGACAAAATTTAATTATTAAAGCGGAGTTCCACCCAAAAGTGGAACTTCCGCTCATCGGATTCCTCCCCCCCCTCCGGTGTCACAATTGGCACCTTTCAGGGGGGAGGGGGGGTGCAGATACCTGTATAATACAGGTATCTACACCCACTTCCGTGAATAGACTCCCGCGGGAGTCACGCCCCCTCCCGCACTCCCCCGCTGTCTCCTGGGAAAGACACAGGTCCCAGGAGATAGCGGGGACCATCGAGAACAGGCAGCGCGACTCGCGCATGCGCAGTAGGGAATCAGGAAGTGAAGCCGCAACGCTTCACTTCCTGATCCCCTCATTGAGAATGGCGGCGGCAGCACCCGAGGACCGAGGGACGGTTCGGTCTCGGGTGCCGACATCGCTGGACCCCGGGACAGGTGAGTGACCTTATTTTAAAAGTCAACAACTGCAGTATTTGCAGCTGCTGACATCTAAAAAAAAAATTTTCGCCGGACTCCCGCTTTAAAGTGGTTGTATACCCTTTTTTTTTCACTTTGCTCTATAGGTAAGCCTATAATAAGGCTTACCTGTAAGTAAAAAGAATACAGGTTTAGGAGATATTCCCCTTGCATGGTAGCCGCTGACTTCAGCGGCCCATGCGCTCTGAGTTTCCTGGCTGAAAGGTCCGGCAGACGAGGACCTTGCCGGAAAGAAGTCTCCCGCGTGCATGCGCATGAGTGACGACATCGCGGCTCCAGCCACTCACAGCGCTGGAGACGCGATACCCGGAAGACACGCCGAGGGAAAATGTCCGCTCCCTTGGCGTGGACCGAGATCACCTGCCGACGCCTCGTTCTAAGGTAGATATTTCATAATGAGCTAGCATGCGGTGCCTACTAGCTCATTATGCCTTTTGCCTTACAGGTTAAAAATAAATAAATCTGCGGGTTTACTACCGCTTTAACTTAACGAACGGAATCTGATCTGAAACAAAACTAAGCAAATGTTTCCATCCTGCACATGCCTACTTGCAAGGGAAGCTAATTGTCCAAAGGCATGGTGAGGTACATTGTTCTTTAGTATAATACTGGTGTTGATCATGTTCTTATAGGAAAGGGAAAATATCCCATTTACCTCTTCATCAAGTGCATTGGAATAATCTATCTCAGTATTTCCATGACAGGAGCAGGTACATACACTATGCGGGTAAAAGTTTCGGGAAACCTGATTGCCACACCTACTAAATGGCCAAAAGTATGTGAACACCCTGCCAAATGATGAGTTCAGGTGTCCAGTGAAGATAATACTACAGCATACAAAGACACTCTGGACAATCATGTGCTCCCAGCCTTGTGGTAACAGTTTGGTGAAGGGGCTTTTCTGTTTCAGCATGATTGTGCTCCTGTGTACAAAGCCAGCTCCACAAAGACATACAGTAGTTTGACCAGTTTGGTTTGGAGGAACTCAGGTGTCCCTGACCTCAACCCTCCTGAACAGCTTTGGTATGAGTCGGAATGCTGCTTGTGAGCCAGGTCTTCTCATCCAACATCAGTATCTAACCTAATAAATGGTGGTCAGCTCCATAAAGACATGGTTTGGTGTGGAGGAACTAGAGCAGCCTTTCTGAATCTTTTCAGCACAGGGGAACCCTTGAAATAACTTTCTGGTATCAGGTAACCCCTGCTAAAAATAACTATAGCTACAATTCGTTAGACATTGGTGTGATGGTCTGTTCGAAGAATGCTCCTTACATGTTTGGTCATTGGAAAGTATTATCCCCTTACAGATAGCTAAAAGGACCAGCGCTGTCAGTGGGAACTTATCTGAGAGGCAGAAATGGCTCATTGCTCAAGGAACCCCAAACAACCTCTAGATCAGGGATATGCATTTAGTGGACCTCCAGCTGTTGCAGAACTAAAAGTCCCATGAGGCATAGCAAGACTCTGAAAGCCACAAGCATGACACCCAGAGGTAGAGGCATGATGGGACTTGTAGTTTTGCAACAACTGGAGGTCCGCTAATTGCATATCCCTGCTCTAGATGAACCCTAGGGTTCCATGGAACACTGGTTGAGAAATGCTAGCATATCCCTGACCTCAACCCTACTACCCTAACAGCTTTGGGATGAATTGGAATGACCATTGTGAGCCAGGTCTTCTCATCCAACATCAGAATCTGACCTTACAAATGGTGGCCAGTTCCATAAAGACATGGTTTGGTGTGGAGGAACTAGAGTATCCCTGACCTCAACTCTATTAAACAGCTTTGGGATGAGTTGGAACGCTAATTGTGAGCCTGGTATTTTTATCCAACATCAGCACATGATCTCACAAATGGTGGCCAGCGCCATAAAGACATGGGTTGGTGTGGAGGAACTACAGTATCTCTGACCTCAACCCTACATTAACAGCTTTGGGGGGAGTTGGAATGCTAATTGTGAGCCTGGTCTTCTCATTGAACATCAGTACCTGATCTCACAAATAGTGGCCAGCTCCATAAAGACATGGTCTGGTGTGGGGAAACTAGAGTATCCCTGACCTCGACCCCACTGAACAACTTTGGGATGAGTTGGAATGCTAATTGTGAGTCTGGTTCTCACATCCAACATCAGCACCTGATCTCACAAATGGTGACCAGCTCCATAAAGACATGGTTTGACCAGTTTGGTGTGCAGGAACTTGAGTGTTCTGCACAGAATCCTGACCTCAACCCTACTGAACACCTTTCGTATGAACTGAAACACCTGACCTGACCTCACAAATGTTCTTTTGGCTGAATGGTCTCAAATCCTTACAGGCACACTACAAAATCTAATGGAAGTGTTGCCAGGAGAGTGGAGGTCACAAAGAGGGCCAACCTCTTTTATTGTCCATGGTTTTGTTCATGATCATGTTCTCACCCATGAAATAGGCAGCCGTCTTGCAGATGACCTCTCCAAAGATGAAATCACCCATGAGGTTGGGGATGAGGGTGAAGGGCATACACAGAAGAGCCACCATGATATCGCTGACAGCTAGAGAGAGCAAGAAGGAGTTGGTGATGGTACGTAGGCGTTTGTTCATGACCAGAACGATGATGATGAGTGTATTTCCAAAGACGCTGAGAAGGAAGATGATGCAGTAGAGGAGAATCCGCACCCAATTCAGATCTGAAACAACAAAATCTTTCATTAATTCAAAAATATACCAAGATAAAGGAACATTATTTACCATTGATTAGGTGGCAATCTGCAACTGAAAGAACTCTACTGGCGGTAAACGCACACGTTTATGTGTCATAGCTCTGACCATTCACTTAAATCCATTTATGCAATAATTGAGATTGATGGCTTGTAATTGAAAATTACAACTAAACCAATAGCTTTCATCTTAAATTCGATAACACAAAAAAGCTTATTAAAAAAAAATCTCGCTCCACATGGTTCTAGAGCCCTGAGCATTTCCAACTCACCCACAATGACATCATACCCTGATTTTGCACATCCCAAGTTAAGGTGAGAATTATCACTCATTAAAAGTAAAACTGTTAATGCAAACTCAGCATAAAATGATACAATACATAAAGCACAGGTTGTCCTCAGTGAAAACCGCATGTTAAAATGATGAGTAGGCCCAGATATAGAGGCAGCTAAACATGTGCAAAAATCTCCATATTTGCTGCAAAGTTGAACTTGAACTTGATCCCACCCCTCCCACCTTCAGAGCTGCCACATTCCTCATTTAAGGCAATGTGTTGACTCATTGACCAATAGGAAGAAACAATAGGTGGGAGGGGACATGATATTTGCATTTAACCTCATCCCACATACATTATGTCAAATTTCCTTTCCTTAAATTTTTGAAGACCAGATGGATGAATAGATGCTTGGAATGGAATATGCATATGGGGTATTTTATATGATTGTGTGGCAGCACCACAGATCGAGCAACCAAATTCAGGTATTACAATTGAACCGAAGAACTATTATAACATGAGCGGATGAGTGGACAGCTAATCATGGGCAGTCACACAACTCTGAACTCTGAAAATAGAGCCGTGCTGCCAACTGACCGATCTCAGCAGGAGTGATTGAACAGGCAAAAAAACATAATGTGACCTGATCAATGCTGTTCTCTAAGGATGGGCCCGGATGTGTTCCCACACTCCACGTGCAGAGTCCGCCAGGAAGTCAGCACGGCGCTGCGCTAATCACAGGCAGTGAGACATTTTCCGATCTCTGCAGCCGCACATCCGAAAAATGTCCCACTGCCTGTGATTAGCGCAGCGCCGTGCTGACTTGGCGGACTCTGCACGTGGAGTGTGGGAACACATCCGAGCCCATCCTTACTGTTCTCCTATACTAATTATGACCTTTAGCATCTTCTGTCTTTCCTCTCTTCTATCTTTCCTCCATCCTCTCCCTCTTCCTTCCTCCATTTTTCCATTCTCTCCTTCCTCTCTTCCTCACTTCCTTCTTCCCCTTTCCCTCATCTCTTCTCTCATTTCTCTTTTCTCTCCTTCCACCCTCTTCTCCTCCCTCCCTTTTCTTCCTCCCACCTCTCTTCTCTCCTTCCTTCTGCCCATCTCTGTCTCTCTTATTTCCTTTCTCCCTTTCCTTCCTCCCTTCTCTCTTTCTATCCTCCCATCTCCCCCTCTCTTTCTCTTTTCTTTCCTCTCTGCTTTATCTCATTCATCTCTCCTTCTTATTTATCTTCTCTTCTTCCTCCCTCTCTTCTAACATTCCTCTGTCTCTCTCCTCTTTCCTTCTCTTCTTTCCTCCCTCCCTTCTTTTTTTACCTTTTATCCTCCCTTCTCTCCTTTTCTTCTGCGCCTGCTTTTCCCCTTCTTTCCTCCTATATTCCCCTGTTTTTTCTCCCCTTTTTTCTTTCCTTCCTCCCTCCCTCCCTTATCTCCTTCCTCATATTTCTCTTTCTCCTCTCACCTTCCTCCTTCCCTTCTCTTCTTCCTCCATTCTTTGTCTCATTCCTAGCTTTCTTCTTTCCCTCCTCTCATCTCTCCCTCTCCTCTCACTTTCTTTCCTCCCTTTTCCCCTTCCTCCTTCCCTTCTCTCCTTCCTCCATTTTTTTCTCCTTCCTCCCTCCCTTCTTTCAATTCTCCTTCCCTTCTATTCTTCCTCCATTGCTTCTCTCCTTCATCTGTTTCTTCTCTCCTTCCCCACACCTCACCTTTACCTCCCACCCTCAACCCCCTCCCTTCTCTCCTGCCTCCATCATTTCTCTCCTTCCTCCCTCCATTCTCTCCTGCCTCCATTATTTCTCTCCCTTCTCCCTCCATTCTCTCCTTCCTCCATCCTTTTTCTTCTTCCTACCTCCATTCTCTCCTTCCTCCATCCCTTCTCTCCTTCTTCCCTTCCCCCATCCTTTTTCCCCTTCTTTCCTCCCTTCTATCCTTCATCCCTTCTCTCCTTCCTCCATCCTTTCTTTTCATTTCCCCTCCCTTCTCTTCTTCATCCATCCCTTCTCTCCTTCTTCCCTCCATTCTCTCCTTGCCCCTTACTCCATCCTTTCTCTCTTTCTTTCATCGCCTTTTCTCCATCCTCCATCCTTTCTCTCCTTAATCCCTTCTTTCCCCTTCCTTCATCATTTCTCTACCTCCTTCCTCCCTGTCTTCTCTCCTTCCTTCTTCATTTCCCCTTCCTCCATCCTTTCACTCCTCAATCCCTCCTTTCCCCTATCTCTATCATTTCTCTCAATCCTTCCCTTCCCTCCTTCCTCTCTGTCTTCTCTCCTTCCTCCCTCTTTTCTCTTCTTCCTCCCTCCTTTCCCCTTCCTCCATCCTTTCTCTCCTTTCTTCATCCCTTCTTTTCTTCCTCCATCCTTTCTCTTCTTAATCCCTTCTTTGCCCTTCCTCCATCATTTCTCTCCTTCCCTTCCTCCCTCTTCTTTCCTTCCTTCCTCTCTGTCTTCTATTCTTCCTTCCTCATTTCCCCATCCTCCATCCATTCTCTCCTTAATCCCTCCTTTCCCCTTCCTCTATCATTTCTCTCCTTCCTCCTTCCTCTCTGTCTTCCTCCCTCTTTTCTCTCCTTCCTCCCTCCTTTCCCCTTCCTCCATCCTTTCTCTCCTTTCTTCATCCCTTCTCTTCTTCCTCCATCCTTTCTCTTCTTAATCCCTTCTTTGCCCTTCCTCCATCATTTCTCTCCTTCCCTTCCTCCCTCTTCTTTCCTTCCTTCCTCTCTGTCTTCTCTTCTTCCTTCCTCGTTTCCCCATCCTCCATCCATTCTCTCCTTAATCCCTCCTTTCCCCTTCCTCCATCATTTCTCTGCCTCCTCCTTCCCTCCTTCCTCTCTGTCTTCTCTCCTTCCTCCATCCAACTCTCCTTCTTCCCACCGTCCTCTCTTTCCTCCCTCCTTCTTTACTTCTTCCCTCCTTCACCCTTCCTCCATACTTTCTCTATTTTCCTCTGTCCCTTCTCTCCTTAATCACTCCTTTCCCCTTCCTTCATCCTTCATCTCTTTCTTCTCTCCCTTCTCTTCTTCCTCCATCCTTTCCTTCTTCCCTCCCTTCTCTCCTTTCTCCATCCCTTCTCTCCTTCCTCCATTCTTTCTTTCCTTCCTTAGAACACTCATACTTAGTAGTGCGCTGTTGTACACCATGAGTACCCGAGTTAGATTATAACCAACTCCCCTCTGAAATCTGTGGGCGTCCTCACCCCTTCTCAGAACCTTTCTTGATAAAGGAAATGTTTCTACACCATTAAAGTTACAATGTTATACCCCTTCCTGATTAGAGAAGTGTGAAGCAAGCCCTTCTCCGGTCTTTTTATGTAGTCCGGTCACGTTCAATGCTCAGGTCAGGAGAGGATAAAGAGGAACTGAACCGATGAAATACTGAGAACTGTTTCACCTACCAACACGTTTGTACTTTTGTTGACCCAGACTGCATAGCCAGGAGGGTAATACCGTAATTCACCATCACCACGCTTTGTGACAGCACCAGCCTGCTCAATAGACACCTACTGCTCTTTCTAGTCCTTTCTGTAAGGTAGTTAAAGTTGATCGAGCTGTAACTTTCCAAGTCTACATGAATTTAATTTATGGACACGTCAAAATATACAGAAACAGTATTATTTTACAGAAAAGCTCCACATTTTGTCATTAAAAAATTCCAGTCAGGTACAGTCTTTGCCTAGGCTAAGTACTGCGGGCAGGAGGAAGATTTTCCTCAGTCTCCTCTACACCATTGATCAGACTATACATTATAACTTTGTAGCAAGTCACAAGGTGGAAGGACAAGGCAGGGTCATGATCTGTGTTGGACATTTGTAAACGAGGTCAAGAACTGCAGAGGCACCAGGATTTACATGATTGCATTCTCTCTGGGATGGGATGGTGCCTGAACAAAGATGGCTCCATCTCAGTCCAGGAAGTAGATGGTGACCCCAAACGATGCCTGAACAAAGATGGCTCCATCTCAGTCCAGGAAGTAGATGGTGACCCCGAACGATGCCTGAACAAAGATGGCTCCATCTCAGTCCAGGAAGTAGATGGTGACCCCGAACGATGCCTGAACAAAGATGGCTCCATCTCAGTCCAGGAAGTAGATGGTGACCCCGAACGATGCCTGAACAAAGATGGCTCCATCTCAGTCCAGGAAGTAGATGGTGTTTCTGGACGATGCCTGAAAAAAGATGGCTCCATCTCAGTCCAGGAAGTAGATGGTGACCCTGGACGATGTCTAAACAAAGATGGCTCCATCTCAGTGCAGGAAGTAAATAGCAACCTGGGATGGTGCCTGAACAGAGATGGCTCCATCTCAGTCCAAGAAATAGATAGTGGCCCTGGATGATGCCTAAACAAAGATGGCGCCATCTCAGTCCAAGAAGTAGATAGTGACCCTGGATGATGCCTGAACAAAGATGGCTCCATCTCAGTCAAAGAAGTAGATAGTGACCCTGGATGATGCCTGAACATTTGAGTTGCCACCTCATCCCTTTAAACCTGAACACACATGACACAGGTTCTGAGGCTGATTTAATGTAGATAAGGCACCAAGTAAGTTTAATTACCATCTTAATCAGCCATAGAACCTGTGCAGTTAATATTGTTTGGTTTTAAAGGAATGAGGTGGCAACCCTACTGAACATAGATGGCTCCATCTCAGTCCAGGAAGTAGATGAGGACCCTGGATGATACCCGAACAAAGACGGCTCCATCTTAGTTCAGGAAGAATATGGTGGCCCTGGATGATGCCAGAGCAAAGATGGCTCCAACTCAGTCCAGGAAGTAGATGATGACCCTGGATGATGCCTTAACAAAGGTGACTCCATCTCAGTTCAGGAAGTAGATGGTGACCCTGGATGATGCCTGAACAAAAATGGTGCAGTCCTTCTATAGAGAAAAGCAGATGAAGGCAAATTGTCAGGGGGAGTAATTTGATCTCTCTAGTCTGCACACCTCCTGAGGCCATCATAAGAGGGTCTCACCACCTCTGAGGGCATTTTCTAGAGGAATACTGTAATCAATGTACAGACACTACTAATCCCCGCACGTCCGTTTTCACAGACATTCCTCCAGCAATGTTACACCTTTGATAGGCCTTGTAAATCAGATTGTTCTAAAGTACGGGAAGAGCAGAGAGAGAAGAATTAACAATTTCACAGCTCATTAGAAACAGCAGATCTTTTGGGAGAGAAGCCGGCGGAGTTAATTTCATCGGAAAGCATCTTTGTTTGTCTACGCTTGAGAGGAGTCTAGATTTGAATCAGGAGGGCACAACTCACAGCCGGTACTAAAGCTAAACTCCGGGATAAGCAAATGTTGTCTAAAGAGGCACATGTATTCTTCTTTCACTCATTATCCAGCAAAGCTTAGTGTTGCTGGGATAGATGAAGAGAGAGCACACAATGCGCATGCGTGGCTTTTGAAACAGGAAGCGCGCTCGCATTTAAGACTACTGGGCAGTGATTTCACTGGAAGGAAAAAATGTCCCTGCATTGGTGGTGTCACTGAAAGGAGAAAATGTCCCTGCACTGGTGGTGTCACTGGAAAGAAAAAAATGTCCCTGTGTTGGTGGTGTCACTGAAAATAAATAAAATCCCTGTGTTGGTGGTGTCACCGAAAGGAATAAATGTCCCTGCACTGGTGGTGTCACTGGAAGGAGAAAATGTGTTGGTGGAGTCATAAAAAAAAAAAAAGAATGTCCTTGCCTCAGTGGCAGTGGCGGTTGGTGCACTGAAAGGAAAAAAATGTCCTTGTGCTGGTGGTGTCACTGAAAGAAAAGAATGTCCCGGCATTGGTGGTGTCGCTGAAAGAAAAAAAGGTAGAAACATCACTACGGAGCTCTTCCTCCACCCTTCAGTACAGAAGTCCAGTCCCACCTAAGCTATCCCCGTGAGGCATCCCTCACCACACAACCACATGTAGGGTGACGGGTCTGGGCACACCTGAGCTCACCACTAATACCCCTTTCCCCCCACTACAAAGCTCCCCCCCGCCCGCCAATCCCAGTACAAAGCTCTTCCACCCACCCCCAGCTACTTACCTAGCGCAGGAGGAGCAGCGCTAGGTCCCTGGTGTAGCAGAGCGGGGGGGGGGGGGCTATTAGAAGGGTTTCCTCTGGGATCTTGGTCTTGAAAGCTTGCTGAAGAGTGCCCGGTGGAACTTGGAAGGAGGTGTCCAGCTATCCTGTGGCATTAAACCCTGTTTCTCCCCCACTGAAGAGTGCCTAGTGGATATCCGAAGTAGGCAGCTAGTGATCCTGTGGCATTGTGACTACTGACCTGAACTCAGAGCCCTAGTGTCTGTGTGCAGCTTTTCTTTTCTTCGGAAGGCCTGAATGCCCCGTACACACGAAAGGGTTTTCCAACGGAAAATGTTCTATAGGAGCTTGTTGTCGGAAATTCCGACCGTGTGTAGCCTCCATCGGACATTTTCCATCGGAATTTCTGTCACACAAAATTTGAGAGCTGGTTCTCAATTTTTCCGACAACAAAATCCGTTGTCGTAAATTCCGATCGTGTGTACACAATTCCGATGCACAAAGTTCCACGCATGCTCGGAATAAAGCAGAAGAGCCACAGTGGCTATTGAACTTCCTTTTTCTTGGCTCGTCGTACGTGTTGTACATCGCCGCCTTCTTAATGTTCGGAATTTCCGACAAAATGTGCGTGACCGTGTGTATGCAAGACAAGTTTGAGCCAACATCCGTCGGAAAAAAAACATGGATTTTGTTGTTGGAAAATCCTATTGTGTGTACAGGGCATTATGAGAACTTGGCTTCAGTTAACTCTCCTGCCCTTGTGTACAGAGACTGTTTAAGAGAAGGTGAAGTGGACAGTCTACCCCTGGGCAGATATTAACCCAATCTTGAAAAAATGTGGTTTTAATGCCCCGTATACACGAGCAGAAACCTCTCCAGAGAGGCTATTAGAGAGGAAGTAAACTCCCCTTGTTTGTTTATACCTATAGGTAAGCCTATAATAAGGCTTACTTACCTATAGGTACTGTATATATCTCCTGCACCGTTTAGGAGATATTTACTGTATACTGCTCTGATTATGTCATTGATGCATGAGCTCTGAAGGAATGGCCACCCACACCGCGGGAGTGGCGTCATCGCGGGTCTCACAGCGCCGGAGCCCGCGAATGCAGAAGAAACAACCGGGAAGGTGTCAGCCATCTCAGCAGGGTATGGGCGCCGCTGAGAGGGCTTCGTTCTAAGGTGTGTATTTCATAATGAGCTAGTATGCAAAGCATACTAGCTCATTATGCCTTTGTCTTACAGTTTTTTTTGTTTTTTTTTGGGGAGGGAGTTTACAACCTCTTTAACCAAGCTAATCGACCCTTGACCTGAGAAAGTTCAACCAGGGAATGTTCTACAGACATACGAATGTTCTCCATTCCAAGCTGATGTCTGTAGGCACCACGAGAAGCCGGGACACTTCAGGGTCTGTTTATGAAGAACAGAATCTCAGATTTGCGCACCATACATTTGCTAAAGAATGATTGTTTTTTCTGAAGGAAATTCAGGAGCAAAAAAAGGAGTAGGGAAGACAAAAGTAGATATGGATTAGGGACGTGAAAGAAGAAGAGGACCATTTCTTTGTTAGTTACATCTGGATGATTCATCCCAGTTTGCGCAGTGGTTAGTCAGTTGGTGTTTTCATATGGAGAAAAAAACACTACCCGAGTCATTCACCATAGTAAGAAGAGCTGTGAACCAGGAGGCGGAAAGAGTGGAACAGGAGACCAAGGCCATTCGAGGCACAGAGAGAAAATGTATCAAAAGGAAAATGAAACAAGCTGAGCTCCAGGCAAGCGGCTGAAAATAAATGTCTGTGAAAGTTCTCATTTATCCAGGTCATGGTATCAGGGGCTTAACTAGAGCATTTGGCAACCGTGGCAGATCCGGCACCCCTCCATGTTAAAATGTAAAAACACCCAACTGTGCACCCTGCATCCCCCAATATCTTTTTGTCACTACTGTGTACCCCCTCTCCACAACTGCACCTCTGGACCCCTTTACATTACAAAGCACCCTGCATCTCAGGACCCCTTTACATTACACAGCACCCTGCACCTCTGGACTCCTTCACACAGCACTCTGCACCTCTGGACACCTTCACACAGCACCCTGCACCTCTGGACCCCTTCACACAGCACCCTGCACCTCTGGACCACTTCACACAGCACCCTGCAACTCTGGACCCCTTCACACAGCACCCTGCACCTCTGAACCCATCACACAGCACCCTGCACCTCTGGACCCCTTCACACAGCACCCTGCACCTCTGGACCATTGCATGTTACATAGACAGCCCCCCCTTCCTACCTTAATCATGCAGCCAGAGGGACAGACACAGCAGTGCTGAACAAAGGAACTGCCAGAGTTATTTTTCATATTAGCAAGCTAATGATTGGTTGCTAGGACCACCTCTTCTCCTGCACGCTCAGCCGGCTCTGGAGGCTCTGGATGTCACCTGGGTAAAAACCCACACCCGGCCCCGGCAACCCTGTCACAGCTCGGTTCTGCTGGCTCTTCCTGAGCCCGCCCCACTGTCACTGCTTCACTCGTGGGGGGTGCAGGCCTGACACCCCCCACAGTGTGTGGCACCCTGGGCGAGCCAAGATGATAAGCTCAGAGATATATCACATTTCATGCAGCCAGCTAAAGACATGAGATGTTGCTTAGCACCTGGCTACAGAAGATCTATCACAGCTGGGATCCTGTGGGAGGCAACGTAACCTCATCTGGCCAGGTTCTCACCATATAGTCTCTCCAGGGCACCCCTGCCAGGGTCAAGTAAAAGGCCCTTTGCCCTAAAGAAGATTTATCATAGCTAGTATCCTGTAGGACACAGTGTGACATAGGAAGACCTCATGTGGCTTGGTTCTCACCATGGAATCTCTCTCTCTCTCTCTCTCTCTCTCTCTCTCTCTCTAGAGAGAGAGAGAGAGAGAGAGAGAGAATCTCTCGACTTGCTTGGATCAAGTGAAAGGCTCTTGGCCCTACAGAAAATCAATCAGGGCTGGGATCATGTAGGATGCAAAGTGACATGGGAGGACCTCATCTGGCCTGGTTCTCACCATATAGTCTCTCCAGGGCACCCCTGCTGGGGTTAAGTGAAAGGTCCATGGTCCTACAGAAGAGCTATCACAGCTGGGATCCTGTAGGTTGCAACATGACATAGGAGGACAACATCTGGCTTGGTTCTCACCATATAGTCTTTCCCTGGCACCCCTGCTGGAATGAAGTGAAAGGCCCTTGGCCCTAAAGAAGATCTATCACAGCTGGGATCCTGTAGGAAGTAATGTGACATAGGAGGACCTCATCTGGCCTGGTTCTCACCATATAGTCGCTCCAGGGCACCCCTGCTGGGGTCAAGTGAAATGCCCTTAGCCCTGTAGAAGATCTATCACAGCTGGGATCCTGTAGGTTGCAACATGACATAGGAAAACCTCATCTGGCCTGGTTCTCACGATGGGGTTTCTCCAGAGCTGAATTTCTTTCCTGCAACCACGAGTTGTGTTGACAGGGACAACACAGACAGTTTTGACAGGGGGATACCTTCCACTTGGCCATTGTGTTTTCCCGGCAGGGGATCAGGGAAGCCGTCCCCGCCGGGAGATCACAGTGATTATTGCTAGCGCCTATAACAGCCAGTGAAAATAATCGCATGTAATATCCGGAAGGCTGGTTGTACCCAAGTTGATTGATCGATCACCTTGAGTACATTCAGCCTGCCTATACAATGCTCAAACCGTCTATGGCCGGCATTAGGCTGCCTGTGGATGGATCTAAGGAGGTATGCCATTGCATAAAGCGCCATGTAAAACAGAACACTCACCCTGTTGCGATCCCTGTAGTGGCCCCATTTATTTTGTGAGGACTCAGTAGAGAGGATGTAGTGACGTACATAGCAATCTGCTCAAAGGAGCATAAAGGTGTTTGGAAATGAGCACACCAATAACACCAAACAGTACAAAAGTTAATTTCTAAATATAATGGAGCAGTTTTTCTAAATGCTATAATCCCAACGTCTCACATAAACACCTTGTGCCAACTTAATAAGCATAAATTAACAACAGCAAAAAAGCTGCCGTGTGAAACGGTCACGATGGTGGGCCCGCTAATTATTTCTGTTTGTTTTAGACTTAGCTGATGTGATCTTCTTTTGTTATTTGTTGTCCTTGACCAGGTTGCGATTGTTGCCTTGATTAGTGCAGCCTCTCATAATTCTCCTATATATGATTGGTAAAGCAAAGCCTGGCTTTGTTTAAGCCTATGTGCTCAGTGAATTTCATTGGTAGTACATGGAGATATCACAGCAATTGGATGCTTGCCCTATCTACCTCTATGTTTAAAATGCATGCTTATTTGTGCTTATTTTTTTAATCACAAGGCGTTTATGTGAAGTGATGGGATTATAGCAGCCACTCTCGCATCTAAGCCAGAATTTTTTTCAGTGTTGGTGACCATTACAACGCTGCAAAATCTCGAGGAACCCCAGACTAAAATGTCTAAAAGTCGCAAAAAGACTACAGTAAACTCCAGCTTTTGCTACCAAGCCAAGCCAAGCCAAGCTGGCCCAAACAAACGATGTTCCTCACTAACGTGAGGCTGCTAGATATGTGGTATAAACTGTACAGTATGTACGTAGCTGAGGCTACATACAGCATACCGCACTGGGTTTCGGGTTGGAGTAGGGTTGCCACCTTTTCTTCAAGCCTTACCCGAACACTTTGGCGTCCTGTGACACAAGGAGAGTAGTATTGCGGCACGCATAGCAAAATGTGGGTGTGGCCAAATTGAACTTGCTGACATCATCACCCTGCCGCCCCCCCCCCCCCCCTCTAGTAATGCGGAACCTGCCCCCAGACAGCCGTCCACAGCTCCTGGATGGCAACAGATTTCTGTGCGACTAGCTTGGTTACTTGGGGAGCCACCGCCTGGTCTGAAAAATTGTGTCCGGGTTTCAGTCCACCTGAATCCCGGACAGGTGGCAGCCCTAGGTTGGAGCGGAGACCTTCCTGTCTCATATCCCAAACACAGTAGAGTCTATTTGAGCAGCACTGAGCCATTCAGAGAAAGCAATGTATTCTAGCAACAAATACAAAGCTTCCTCTGATTGGCCGAGTCCGAGAGGTGGACTGATGATGTTACAACCTCAGAATCAGTCAATTAGAGGAAGCTTTGTATTCATTGCTAGAATACATCGCTTTCTATGAATGGCTGAGCACTGCTGTGATAGACTCTGCTGTGTTCCGGGTATGAGACTGGAAGTCTCGGCTTCAACCCGGAACACAGTGCTGTAGACTGTATGTAGCCTCAGCTACATACAGTGCCTTGAAAAAGTATTTATACCCCTTGAAAGTTTCCACATTTTGTCATGTTACAACCAAAAACGTAAATGTATTTTATTGGGATTTTATGTGATAGACCAACACAAAGTGGCTCATAATTGTGAAGTGGAAGGAAAATGATAAATGGTTTTCAACATTTGTTTTCCAGATAAAAATGTGTGTGTGTGTGTGGGGGGGGGGGGGCATTTGTATGGCGCCCCCCTGAGTCAATACTTTGTAGAACCCCCTTTCTCTGCAATTACAGCTGCAAGTCTTTTTGGGGATGTCTCTACCAGCTTTGCACATCTAGAGAGGGACATTTTTGCCCATTCTTCTTTGCAAAACAGCTCAAGTTCTGTCAGATTGGATGGAGAGCGTCTGTGAACAGCAATTTTCCAGTCTCGCCACAGATTCTCAACCCGATTTAGGTCTGGACTGTGACTGGGCCATTCTAACACATGAATATGCTTTGATGTAAACCATTCCATTGTAGCTCTGGCTGTATGTTTAGAATCATTATACAGCTGGAAGGTGAACCTCCGCCCCAGTCTCAAGTCTTTTACAGACTCTAACAGGTTTTCTTCTAAGATTGCCCTGTATTTGGGTCCATCCATCTTCCCATCAACTCTGACCAGCTTCCCTGTCCCTGCTGAAGAAAAGCATCCCCACAACATGAGGCTACCACCACCATGTCTCACAGTGGGGATGGTGTGTTCAGGGTGATGGGCAGTGTTAGTTTTCTGCCACACATAGCGTTTTGCTTTTAGGCCAAAAAGTTGAATTTTGGTCTCATCTGACCAGATCACCTTCTTCCACATGTTTGCTGTGTCCTCCACGTGGCTTTTCACAAACTGCAATCTGGACTTCCTATGTCTTTCTTCTTGTCACTCTTCCATAAAGGTCAGATTTGTGGAGAGCACGACTAATAGTTGTCCTGTGGACAGATTCTCCCACCTGAGCTGTGGATCTCTGCAGCTCCTCCAGAGTTACCATGGGCCTCTTGGCTCTTCTCTGATGAATGCTCTCCTTGCCCGGCCGGTCAGTTTAGGTGGGCGGCCATGTCTTGGTAGGTTTCAGTGGTATATTTTTTTTTTTTTTGGGGGGGGTAGCAAATTTTGAAAACCATTTATCATTTTCCTTCCACTTCACAATTATGTCCCACTCATATGTTAGTGAGGGACACAAACAAACTATGTAAAGTGTAACAAAAGCTGGAGTTCAGCTTGTAGGCCTGATTCACACTTGTGCAGGTTTCAGTATATACACATCTTTAAACCATTGAAGTCTATGGAACCAAAAACCAGAAAAAAACCCTGGCCCTTTCCATAAAATGCACAGATGTGAACTACATCCATAGGAAACCATGTTAATTGCACCGTTGTGTGTTTCTGCCAAACTGAAAATGCACTAAAAAAAATGCATAGGTGGGATCCAGACCTAAATGTTACTTTTCAATGGGAAACCTTAGCCTGGGACGATGCACACAACCCCAGATAGCAAGCAACTGAGCTGCAAGTTTGAAAATGACTTGCAAAGCTATTGCTAAACTTGCCAGACTTGACAAGTTTGTTGCACAATTGCAGCAAGTCCGCATTGTATGACTCCAGATCAACTTTCTTTGCAAACATTCTGCAAGTCTGCTGCAAGTTCTGGTTCAGTTATGTTGTGCAATAGTCATCCCACCACAGGGGGTCACTGTGGCTGAATTTTTCATGCTACATCTTGACCTTCTGGGCAAGCTCTGAAATGTGGTAAAGCTCTGCTGATTTATGATGATCATCTAATCTTGTGCAAGCAAAAATGCAGATTTTTTAATTTTCCTTGCATGTTCCCCTCAGAATTAAGGCAACTGCACTTGCAGTGCACAGACTATTTGTCTTTAGTATATCAACCCCACTGTGTTCCGCAGTATAAGGCATCCAGTGGAAGTTTTCTTAGGACACTATGCAGCAAGGATACCCTGAAAAGGAAACCTACACGTATCTGTTAGGGTTGCCACCTGTCCAGGATTCACCCGGACAGTCCGGATTTTGAAACATGTCTCCAGTAGGGATGAGCTTCGTGTTCGAGTCGAACCCATGTTCGACTCGAACATCGGCTGTTCGACCGTCCGTCGAATTGCGAACGTTATGGGCCGTTCGCGCAAAATTCGTGTGGCGCGTCACGGCCCATAATTCACTGCGGCATCGCAGTGCATTGCTGGCTGATGATTGGCCAAGCATGCACTATGACCCGCATGCTTGGCCAATCACAGCGCCGTCAGTAGAGAGAGCTATAATTGGCCAAAGCCAGGGTGGCTTTGGCCAATTATGGCTCAGGGGATTTAGTACACGCCCCACACTATATAAGGCCGCCTGCACGGCGGCCCTGTGTAGTGTGTTCCGGTGTGCTGATAGAGAGAGAGACAGACTGTCATTTGATTTGAGTTAGATAGATTAGGCTAGATCTGTTCCTGCTATTTACATTTAGTGCAGTGCGTCCTGCTCACAGTGTTCAGCTAGATCTGTTCCTGCTATTTACATTTAGTGCAGTCAGTGCGTCCTGCTCACAGTGTTCAGCTAGATCCGTTCCTGCTATTTACATTTAGTGCAGTGCGTCCTGCTCACAGTGTTCAGCTAGATCTGTTCCTGCTATTTACATTTAGTGCAGTGCGTCCTGCTCACAGTGTTCAGCTAGATCCGTTCCTGCTATTTACATTTAGTGCAGTGCGTCCTGCTCACAGTGTTCAGCTAGATCCGTTCCTGCTATTTACATTTAGTGCAGTCAGTGCGTCCTGCTCACAGTGTTCAGCTAGATCCGTTCCTGCTATTTACATTTAGTGCAGTGCGTCCTGCTCACAGTGTTCAGCTAGATCTGTTCCTGCTATTTACATTTAGTGCAGTGCGTCCTGCTCACAGTGTTCAGCTAGATTCGTTCCTGCTATTTACATTTAGTGCAGTCAGTGCGTCCTGCTCACAGTGTTCAGCTAGATCCGTTCCTGCTATTTACATTTAGTGCAGTGCGTCCTGCTCACAGTGTTCAGCTAGATCTGTTCCTGCTATTTACATTTAGTGCAGTGCGTCCTGCTCACAGTGTTCAGCTAGATCCGTTCCTGCTATTTACATTTAGTGCAGTGCGCCCTGCTCACAGTGTTCAGCTAGATCTGTTCCTGCTATTTACATTTAGTGCAGTGCGTCCTGCTCACAGTGTTCAGCTAGATCTGTTCCTGCTATTTACATTTAGTGCAGTGCGTCCTGCTCACAGTGTTCAGCTAGATCTGTTCCTGCTATTTACATTTAGTGCAGTGCGTCCTGCTCACAGTGTTCAGCTAGATCCGTTCCTGCTATTTACATTTAGTGCAGTGCGTCCTGCTCACAGTGTTCAGCTAGATCTGTTCCTGCTATTTACATTTAGTGCAGTGCGTCCTGCTCACAGTGTTCAGCTAGATCTGTTCCTGCTATTTACATTTAGTGCAGTCAGTGCGTCCTGCTCACAGTGTTCAGCTAGATCCGTTCCTGCTATTTACATTTAGTGCAGTCAGTGCGTCCTGCTCACAGTGTTTATCTAGATCCGTTCCTGCTATTTACATTTAGTGCAGTGCGTCCTGCTCACAGTGTTCAGCTAGATCCGTTCCTGCTATTTACATTTAGTGCAGTCAGTGCGTCCTGCTCACAGTGTTTATCTAGATCCGTTCCTGCTATTTACATTTAGTGCAGTGCGTCCTGCTCACAGTGTTCAGTTAGATCCGTTCCTGCTATTTACATTTAGTGCAGTCAGTACGTCCTGCTCACAGTGTTCAGCTAGATCCGTTCCTGTTATCTTCCTACTGACAGGCAGGCTTGTCTGGTTACAGTATATAAAGCTACCTGAAGAAAATTACAGGTGTTCTATCCCAGCTTAGTGCAGCTACAGGCCATTAGTATGTCTGGAAGGCCAAGAAGGAGAGGCAGACAGTCACAAGCCAATAAGAGAGGGCAAGCAGGCTCTGTGTCTAGTGCTGGTCGTGGAGACGGTGCATCCTCATCAGCACGTGGCCATGGGACACGCTTGGCCTTTTTTTCGGCAGCTGGCCGTGTTGAGCCGCAACATGCGGAAGACTTGGTCGAGTGGATGACCAAGCCGTCCTCATCGTCCTCATCCTCTCTCACCCATGCCCAGGGTGCTTTGTCTGGCAAAGCAGCGGCCTCTTCCCTCAGCTCAATGTCATCAGTGACTCCTTCCCTAGCTCCACCATGTCCTCCTGAGGATTCCCTCGAACTGTTTGACCACAGTGTTGGGTACATGCTCCAGGAGGATGCCCAGCGTTTGGAAGGCTCTGATGATGATACTGAGCTCGATGAAGGCAGTAACATGAGCACGGACAGAGGGGGTGCCCAAGAAGGACAGCAATCTGGCAGTCATGCTCCCCCTGCTGCAGCATACTGCCAGGTTTGCTCCAGTGATGAGGAGGGAGGGGATGATGAGGTCACTGACTCAACGTGGGTGCCTGATAGGAGAGAGGAGGAGGAGGAGGAGGAGGAGGCGGCACATCACAAACGAGGCAGGATGCCCTCCAGGGGCCAGCCTAAGGGCAGCACATTGACTGCATCACACCCCAAAGCTCCACATGTGCAGGGCGCTGCAGTCTCTGCGCGTTATTCAAAAAGTTCTTTGGTGTGGGCCTTTTTTGAGACGAGTGCATCAGATCGCACCGCTGCTATTTGCAACATATGTCTCAAGCGTATCTCGCGTGGCCAAAACATCTCCCGCTTGGGTACCACATGCTTGACCAGACATATGTTGACCTGCCATGCAGTTCGTTGGCAAGCATATCTAAAAGACCCACACCAAAGAACAAAGAGGATCTCTCCTTGCTCCTCATCAGCTGAGATTTCCAACCCCACTAGACCTTCAGTCCTCTCTGAGACCTGCAGTGAGAGGAATGAAGGTGTAGAATTAGGTGTGTCACAGCCAAGTACTTGTGGGCAATCTGCTTTTGGTACACCGACGTCAGATTGTACCAGGCAAATTTCCCTGCCCCAGCTGCTGCACCGCCGAAAGAAGTTTGCTCCCAGCCATCCACATGCCCAGCGGTTGAATGCTAGCTTGGCAAAATTGCTGCCTTTTCAGTTGGTAGACTCTGCCCCTTCCGTGAGTTTGTGGAATGTGCGGTTCCTCAGTGGCAGGTACCCAAACGCCACTTTTTCTCACGGAAGGCGATTCCGGCTCTCTACCGGCATGTGGAAGGCAATGTCCATGCCTCGCTGGACAGGGCGGTCAGCGGTAAGGTGCATATTACCGCTGACTCATGGTCCAGCAGGCATGGACAGGGACGTTACTTAAGTTTCACGGCGCATTGGGTGACTCTGCTGGCAGCTGGGAAGGATGCAGGACAAGGTGCAGTAGTGTTGGAGGTTGTTCCGCCACCACGCCTCCAAAATGCTGATTGTGACACACCTCTCTCCTCCACCCCCTCCTCTTCTTCTTCCTCCATGGCCTCTTCCTCGGAACCAGCGGTGCTCCGTAGGCGTTCAAGGGGCTACGCAAGTACGCAGGCCAAAAGATGCCATGCGGTGCTTGAGCTGGTGTGCTTGGGGGACAGGAGCCACACTGGGGCAGAGGTTCTGTCAGCTCTGCAGGGGCAGGTTCAGAGGTGGTTGACGCCACGCCAACTTAAGGCAGGAATGGTGGTTTGCGACAATGGCACCAACCTCCTCTCTGCCCTCCGACAGGGACAACTGACCCATGTGCCCTGTTTGGCTCACGTCCTTAACTTGGTGGTGCAGCGGTTCTTGGGCAGGTACCCGGGCTTACAGGATGTCCTGAGGCAGGCCAGGAAAGTCTGTGTGCATTTCCGCCGGTCATATAATGCCAGTGCTCGGCTGACGGACCTCCAAAAGGAGTTTAACCTGCCCAAGAACCGCCTAATCTGTGACATGCCCACCAGGTGGAACTCAACGTTGGCCATGCTGCAGCGGCTGCACACGCAGCAGAGGGCCATCAATGAGTACCTGTGCGACTATGGCACCAGGACAGGGTCAGGGAACCTTGGTTTTTTTTCCCCACGCCAGTGGGCCATGATCAGGGATGCATGCACTGTCCTGTCACCATTCGAGGAGGCCACGAGGATGGTGAGCACTGACAGTGCATGCATCAGTGACACTGTCCCCCTTGTCCACCTGTTGGAGCACACGCTGCGTGGAATAATGGACAGGGCACTTGAGGCAGAACAGAGGCAGGAAGAGGAGGACTTCCTTAGCTCTCAAGGCCCCCTTTATCCAGACAGTGTTCCTGCGTGCCCGCCGATCACACAGGAAGAGGACGAGGAGGAGGAGGAGGAGGAGGAAGATTGTGTCAGTATGGAGGTGGAGCCTGGCACTCAGCATCAGCAGTCTTTAAGGGATCAGTCCCAAGGAACACATGGACTTGTATGTGGCTGGGAGGAGGTGGCTGCGGACGTTGTTGTCCTTAGTGACCCAGAGGACTCCGGACCGAATGCCTCAGCAAACCTACGCTGCATGGCCTCCCTGATCCTGCAAAGCCTGCGTAAGGATCCTCGTATTCGTGGTATCAAGGAGAAGGACCAATACTGGCTGGCAACCCTCCTTGATCCACGTTACAAGGGTAAGGTTGCGGACCTTATCTTGCCATCGCAGAGGGAGCAGAGGATGAAACATCTTCGGGAGGCCTTGCAGAAAGGTCTGTGCAACGCGTTCCCAGAGACTGGGAGGTTACAAACTCCTGTTTCTGGACAACGTGTTGCTGAGGCTTCGGTCAGTCAAAGAAGGAGCGGTGGAGAAGGTGGCCGTCTGACCGATGCGTTCAGACAATTTTTTGGTCCGCAGCCCCAAGGTATGATCGGTTCCAGCAACCATCGCCAGCGTCTGTTTTACATGGTGCAGGAATACCTAGGGGCAAGATCAGACTTGGACACCTTTCCCACCGAAAATCCTCTGGGTTACTGGGTCTTGAGGATGGATCACTGGCCAGAGCTTGCACAGTATGCAATTGAGCTACTGGCCTGTCCTGCATCCAGCGTTCTTTCGGAACGCACATTCAGTGCTGCTGGAGGCGTGGTAACCGATCACAGGGTGCGTCTGTCCACTGACTCGGTCGATCGGCTGACCTTCATAAAAATGAATCAGTCTTGGATCACCACCAGCTACCAAGCACCTGATGCTGATGTAACTGAATAATTTTTTTCAGATCCCTTCAAAGACTGCCTATGCTGATGCTGAGTGACTATCCCTGAGTAATTATCCTCTTCCTCCTCAATCATCACGCTGATAGCTTGTAAGAACATTTTTGGTTCTGGGCGCCACCACCAGTGCCTAAGGCACAATTTTTCAGCCCCTGTTTAACAGGGGCGTGTAATTACAATTTTTGATGTAATACTTTGCAGCAGGGCTCGTTCCTGCATTCCAACTAGAGTGTCTGTGAGGGGTTGCAGTGTTGTGGCACCAGCACCAGTGCCTAAGGCCCAATTTTTCTGCCCCTGTCTAACAGGGGCGTGTAATTACAATTTTTGATGCAATACTTTGCAGCAGGGCTCGTTCCTGCATTCCAACTAGAGTGTCTGTGAGGGGTTGCAGTGTTGTGGCACCAGCACCAGTGCCTAAGGCCCAATTTTTCTGCCCCTGTCTAACAGGGGCGTGTAATTACAATTTTTGATGCAATACTTTGCAGCAGGGCTCGTTCCTGCGTTCCAACTAGAGTGTCTGTGAGGGGTTGCAGTGTTGTGGGACCAGCACCAGTGCCTAAGGACCAATTTTTCTGCCCCTGTCTAACAGGGGCGTGTAATTACAATTTTTGATGCAATACTTTGCAGCAGGGCTCGTTCCTGCGTTCCAACTAGAGTGTCTGTGAGGGGTTGCAGTGTTGTGGCACCAGCACCAGTGCCTAAGGCCTAATTTTTCAGCTCCTGTTCAACAGGGGCATGTAATTACAATTCTTGATCTAATATTTCACAGCAGGGCCCTGTGAGGGCTTACAGTGTTGTGGCCACAGCAACACCTAAGGCCCAAATTTATGCTGAGTATATAGGGCAGGACCCTACTTTCAAACATCTAACTTACAAACGACTCCTACTTGCAAACGGAAGGAGACAACAGGAAGTGAGATGAAATCTACCCCTAGGAAGGGAAATTCTCTCCTGTAAGAGTTAATATGGGAAAACAATTTCTCCTTTCCACTGATGCTTTCCAATCCTTGTTCCACAAAAAAACCCAAATTTTCAAAAAAACATTTTTCATTGGGACAAAAAAGTGAGGTGAAATCTTCTGAAGAGGAGGAAAGACAGCAAAACAAATGTCACAGGGGTGATAACCCTTCCCTATGTTTTCCAAAAAGCTTAAAAAAGATTTTTTGGCTGGAGCTAAACACGTTAAAAATGTACCCGTTCAAAATTACAAAGAGATTCTACTTAACAACAAACCTACAGTCCCTGTCTTGTTTGCACCGCCTGTATACTGCTGTTCAGAGTATATAGGGCCTTTCCTTATTTTAATTTGGGTGCGGGGTTCCCCTTAATATCCATACAGGACCCAAAGGGCCTGGTAATGGACTGGGGGGGTACCCATGCCGTTTGTCTCACTGATTTTCATCCATATTGCCATGACCCGACATGACATTAAACCCGCAAGCAGTTTTAAATGAGATTTTTTCCTTTAAAAATGACATTTGGTGCAGGGACTGTTCTAAACATGGGAAACACGCGTCACTTTACAGGCATACTATAGACACCCCCCAGGTACGATATTTAAAGGAATATTTCACTTTTTTTTTTTTACTTTAAGCATCATTAAAATCACTGCTCCCGAAAAAACGGCCGTTTTTAAAAGTTTTTTTTGCATTGATACATGTCCCCTGGGGTAGGACCCGGGTCCCCAAACCCTTTTTCGGACAATACCATGCAAATTAGCCTTTAATATGAGCACTTTTGATTTCGAACGTTCGAGTCCCATAGACGTCAATGGGGTTCTAACGTTCGTGCGAACTTTCGGTCCGTTCGCGGGTTCTGGTGCGAACCGAACCGGGGGGTGTTCGGCTCATCCCTAGTCTCCAGGATTTAGAACCCCTGAAACCGTTCACATTATTCAGACTGGACTGTGACCCCCCCCCCAACTTAGGCATGCCTGGGCATACCTTAATCACCCAGTGTGGTGCAGATTCCCTCTGCTGCCCGGGTTGCACACACCTATACTCCGCAACTAACCAAGTTCCACAACCACCAAGTGCATAGGCCCCCTTCCTCCCTTCTCTCTCCTGCCTCTGAGCGAGTGAGTGCACTATGGTAAGGGGGACTCAGATGTGAGGGGTGCTCTGCAGACTCTGATGTAAAGGGGGGCTTTGGTAACCATGATTTGAGGGGGAATGCTGGGAATTATGATGAAAGTGGGGGCTTTGGTGAAACCAGTGCACAATGTTCCCCCTTAAAAAAAAAAAAAAAAATTTGCTGTGTGCCGCTAAAGTGTTCGGGTTTGGCTTGAAGAAAAGGTGGTTACTTTAGTCTCTGTTCATCTGGAACCTCTCATTACTGCTAGATCTCTCCTTTCCTTACTCAGCAGAGCTCTCTTCCTACCTTATTGCCTCACTGCAGGTGCAACGAATGATGTAGGTCCCCTATATTTATAGGGGACTCCATCAAAACGGCCATCCAAATCTCATGGAACTTTGACATCCAACAGCATAACCATTTTCTCAAATATGGCTGTCTGAAGCCCAGAACAGAAAACATTTATCTCTGTATTGGACTCCTGCCAGCCTGAGGAAACAGTGCAGTGCCACCTGGAGGGTGGAGGAAACATTATAGCTTGTACCTGCCAGCACCCATGTTTAGAGGTGGGGTCTGGGCAGGCCCAACCCATAAAGTGGGTGTGATAGATGGCCTCCACATTTAGGGAGGTGGTGAGTGGGCAGAACCAACTGCTAAAATGGGCGTGATTTGTGCGTGCCCCAAAGTTGGCGGGTAAGCTGTCGGTTGGGTTAACAATATGCCAGGGACTTGGGACCATAAAGTTCGTAAGTATGAAACTGTGAAGGTCCTATCTATTTCAATTGTTATTAGGAAGAACTGGTAGGTTGGCGGGATTGAAAAGGGACCACATTTTTCAATTTGCTTTAGAAAAAAACATCACAAGAACCGGGCAGACTAGAGTTATGAATTGGACATCTAATCAAACAGTCAATTCAGTCTGATGGGGAAATGTAGCCAGAGATAAGGAAATGCAGGCTGTAAACTTCTATTTTCGCAAAAGTGTTTGTCCATTGGCCGGGTGCCTGACATTCACTTAATGTGTAAATTAAGGTCTATTGGTCTGGAAAATGCAAATCATAATTGGTTAGGGAACCGGCGGAAAGACCACAATCTGAAAGCCGCCATCAATGATTCATGACTTGAACACAGCGTAAGGTTGTTGGTGGCGAACCCCCCGAGCTTCTGTCCGGGGACCAGCGCCATTAACATGTTTATAAATTATATAAAAGCCAGGATGAAATGTGCAGTATCTGTGTCTGCAGATGGCACTACACTACGCTAGTTACTAGGGCCTGGGGCAAAATGAACCCAACTTACAATCTCAGAACTGAATATGTTACCTGATATATGAGGCTCATTCTGGAGAAATGTGCTTAAAGTGAGCCTTTCAGTCGCTTTACATACATATATATATATATATATATATATATATATATATATATATATATATATATATATATATATATATATATATATATGTATATATATATATTATATATGTAAAGTGCTGCGTTGCGTAAATTGTCATTACTATACAGTGACCTAAAATAAAATAACCAAAGTGAGAGGATGCAGCACGGCAGCACGGACTGATCTGTGTCGGGTATTTCTGATAATAAATGGCAATGCCTGGTTCAGCAGCATGAGAACAGTAAACAAATGATTCGCAACCCCAACCACACCCATGGCCGACGAAGGCCCAGCTGTATCCCCAATTCCAGGATTTCTCCCCAATTCCAGGATTTCTCCTTCCCCCTTATTACTAGATGAAGCCTAACTAAATTTACTGCTAAAATCAAAGCCTAGATAAAGTCTTCTTGATGCTTCTCTGGTGTTCTTCGAAAGGATGTCTGTAACTGCAGTAAACAAGAGGTGGATGGCAAATAATTATGATGAATGTGATTTTTGTCTGTGGATCCAATATAATTAGAGTGACTGATTGGGAGTCACTCTAATTATATTGGATCTGGGAAATCTTTTTGGATCATTTATCATCCAATAACAGACCTCACAAGACCCAATGCCGCATACAAACGACCGGTTTTGCCGTCGGAATAAACTCCGAAGGTTTCTCCGACGGAATTCCATTCAAGCGGTCTTGCCTACACACGGTCAAACCAAAGTCCGACCGTCCAGAACGCGGTGACGTACGACACGTACGAAGGGACTAGAAAAAAGAAGAGCAATAGCCAATAGCCAATAGCGTCCGTCTCGTACTTGCTTCAGAGCAGGCGTCGTTTTTTAGTCCGTCGGAACAGCATACAGACGAGCGGTTTTCCTTATAGGAATTGGTTCCGTCGGAAATATTTAGAACATGTTCCATTTCTAGGTCCGTCAGAATTTTCGGAAAAAAAAAAGTCAGACGAGGCATACACACAATCGGAATAGACGATGAAAAGCTTCCGTTTGACTTTTTCTGTCGGTCATTCCGCTCGTGTGTACGCGGTTTTAGAGTGTTACCCTCCTGCATGAGCCCCTGGAGATGAAGGTAACATCGAAGATGGAACACTATTCCTGCCACTAATACCAACAATGGGACACTATTCCTTCCAGCAATTCCAACGATGGAACACTATTCCTCCCACTGATACCAACGAAGGGGGAACTATTCCTCCCACCAATACCAATGATGGGGTACTATTCCTCCCACTGATGCCAATGATGGGGCACTATTCCTCCCACCAATATCAATAATGTGACACTATACCTCCCACCAATACCAATGATGGGACACTATTCCTCCCACGGATGCCAATGATGGGGCACTATTCCTCTCGCCATTATCAATAATGGGGCACTATAGATCCCACCAATACCAATGATGGGACACTATTCCTCCCATGGATGCCAATGATGGGGCACTATTCCTCTGACCAATATCAATGATGGGACACTATTCCTTCCACCAATACCAATGATAGGACACTCTGCCTACCAATGACACCAATGTTGAGGTACAATTCCTCCCACTGAAAC
Source organism: Lithobates septentrionalis (assembly GCA_037952835.1). Lineage (NCBI taxonomy): Eukaryota > Metazoa > Chordata > Amphibia > Anura > Ranidae > Lithobates > Lithobates septentrionalis. Next base: position 88,715 of record JBBDGP010004213.1, on the reverse strand, counting down.
CAATGATGGGACACTACTCCTCCTACCAATACCAATGATGGGACACTATTCCTCCTACCAATACCAATGATGGGACACTATTCCTTCCAGCAATACCAGCAATACCAATGATGGCACACTATTGCTCCCACTGATACCAATGACGGGACACTATTCCTCCCACTGATACCAATGATGGGACACTATTCCTACCATTGATACCAATGATGGGGCACTATTCCTTCCAGCAATACCAATTATGGGACACTATTCCTCCCACTGATACCAATGATGGGACACTATTCCTCCCACTGATACCAAGGAAGGGGCACTATTCCTCCCACCAATACCAATAATAGGACACTATGCCTTCAAATGACACCAATGTTGGAGTATAATTCCACCCACTAAAACCCCTGAAGGGACACTATTCCTTCCACTGAAACCAATGACGGGAGGCTGTTCTTTCTACCAATACTAATAACGGAACACTATTCCTCCCACTAATACCAACAATGGAACACTATTCCTCCTACCAATACCAATGATGGGACACTATTCCTCCCACTGATGCCAATGATGGGGCACTATTCCTCTGACCAATATCAATGATGGGACACTATTCCTTCCACCAATACCAATGATAGGACACTCTGCCTACCAATGACACCAATGTTGAGGTATAATTCCTCCCACTGAAACCAATGATGGGACACTATTCCTCCCACCAATACCAATGATGGGACACTATTCCTCCCACCAATACCAATGATGGGACACTATTCCTTCCAGCAATACCAATGATGGGGCACTATTCCTTCCAGCAATACCAATGATTGGACACTATTCCTCCCACTGATACCAATGATGGAACACTATTCCTCCCACTGATACCAATGATGGGGCACTATTCCTTCCAGCAATACCAATGATTGGACACTATTCCTCCCACTGACACCAATGATAGGACACTATTCCTCACACTGATACCAATGGTGGGACACTATTCCTCCCACCAATACCAATGATGGTACACTATGCCCACCAATGTTAGGGTATAATTTCTCCCACTAAAACCAACGATGGGACACTATTCCTTCTACTAATACTAACAATGGGGCACTATTCCTCCTCCTACTGTCGACAGGCACTATGCGATTTTTTTACTCCCACTGACCACTAAGCCTGCAACAGTAAACCAGCCCTTCGTTTAAAAAGTTTGGAGACCCTTGGTATACAGTATACTAAAATTCAAGCCATGCTCCACCTTAGAATTGTGGGGGTGATTGTAGACTGCGGATATGGCTATCTTTTTAATTTAACATGGTCTTGGATGGCTGCACTCTTACCACTTTCCACAGCCAGGTGCGGGCAAATTTCTACAGGTCCCATTTGCCATCACAGCAAAGGGACTATACAGAGCACTGTGGCAATCAACCCCCCTCCCCATTGCCCTTCTCTGTAGCTCAAGCTGCATTTCTTCTGCAAGTCCAGGCCTCCATATCCACTCGGGATGGAAGAAGACCTTGTTAGAGCCTGTACATTGAACCCATGGAGGTGCACTGATTGTGGATGCAGTGCTCTGCAGTAGGGATGAGAACAGGTTTGGTCTGAATTTAGGTTTAGGCTATCACTCCCGCCAAACCAGCACCCAACCAGTAAATGCACATTGATCAATAGATCAGTGTAGCTACAGCTGCTACTTTTGGCAAAAAGCAAGAGCAAAAGCTGGATTAAGCCTTTAAAAAGAGACAGATGAACTATGCATTATTAATATAAGGACTATAGTGCACTGTGTGCCTGCAGCAGTACGACTATATTAAATATATTGAATGGTGGGGCACATTGCCCAGCTGGACTATAATGAAAATCTCGACACGCAAGTCCAATGCTAAGGGGAAAGTAAGATACTGTATATATTTATAGATGAGGTGGACATCCTGGGAAGAAGGAGAGAAAATGGCTTTTTTCCTCTAACTTAAAACACCAGTTTCTGACAAAGGAACTAGTTTGCCCAGATTGGGGAAAATGTCAGATTGTCTTTCACTAGTAATAGATAAAGGTTTTCATATGCTTGTTAATACACAACAGTCCTACTTGTGAGTCACCTCACTCTCCTTGGAATTCTACTGTTCCCCTACAACTGCTGACTACTGTCCACTACCGTATACAGCCACCAAATCAAAGGACAGGGCTTACCACCCTGGCAAACTTGCAATCATGCATTGACCACCTATGGAATCTACCTAGGAACAAAATTTGCTGGACAGCTGCACTCCAATATTCACCTTTTATTGTATTAAAACAAAAGTCCAAAGCATCCAAGTGAACACAGACCAACAGATGGGACATTATTCCGCCCACTGATACCAACAATGGAACATTACGGAATCTACCTATCCCCTTGCCCCTCTTTCCTGTCCTGGGAATCTCCAAGATCCCTCCTGGCCTGGCTGCATGACAAGGCGTTCAATACATGGCACCTTGGGAACAAAATCCAAGCACTTCAGTTCTTTAGGAACTTTACCTGGTTGAAGGCCTATCAAACACAACCATAACCTGAGGATATTTCAGCTGGCACCCATGCCAATGCTTGTCTTTTTGAGCAACCCAATTGCAACATGAATGCCGGCGCTCTGGACCAGTGGCAACACTCACATTTATAAATTGTTTCTTCTGGGAACATCTCAAACTTTGGATTCTTTCTGGAATGATGGGAACAGGACCTTCAAATATTTCTCCCACCTACATTGGGATCCAAAATACATAAGCTTTCTCAAGTAACAGGTACCGGAATCTGGGTAGAAAATCATTACTTGCTGATATTACATCCCTACACTACTGTAGCACCCTCCAAGGTAGGTGCTAGGTTAGGTACATGTAGTTATCAGCTGCCCTGTAATCAGTGGAGCTGCCTGTGATTGCTTTGGTCTGCTCTGAGTGGCACAGGCTGAGGTTTTGGCTGCTTCCTCCTGTTTTCTGGATGGTTCTGGAAGGTCGTTGGCTGAGAGAGTCAAACCTACAGTATGACTATGTATGTGGTCACAGCCAATCCCTGGGGGTGTGTGCCCAGATAGTGACTTGGAGTGAGCATAAATAGCCTGGAGCCTGGGTTCTTGTCTAGAAGGAGGAGATCCCAGCCTGAAGGGTAGCTGCCCTTCCGGGTAATATAGATGAGCTTTTCTAGGGCACATCAAGGTAGCTGGGGGGGGGGGCTACTCTACAGAACTTTGCAGGAGCTGACTGAGGGACTTTTTTGGGGGATCTGGTCTGGAGAAGTCACAGAAGAGGTGTCTGGAAGATATTGGAAGACGACATTCAAATATCCAAAGACATTAGTGAGTACAGACAGGTGTGTGAGATCTCAGTGACTGTGTGCTGCTGCTGTCCCTCTTGCAACCGAGTCAGCCTGTATTTAAGGTGGACATTGTTCATGGGGTCCCTGTGTAGCTCAGTCCATCATTTGCTGCTGCAAGGACTGTGCTCAAAATCTCAGAGAGGAAGATAGGTGTCCTCAAGTTATTACTTAACATTGCTGGGGTATCCCACAGCTACCCTGCACCCACCCAAGTTCAACTTACTCTTCAACAACCTTTAAAAAGAATACTGATAGACTGATCATTGAGCTGGAAGAGTGATTAAGACCGTGTGCCTGGCTGTTAGTGCCTTTACCAGGGAAAGAACATTGGGACACAAACCAGTGGCTCCTGCAGGGGCAACGCTACACTACTAAATTCCACTTAACCTTCTGTAAGCCAGGTAACATGCTCCACATCTTTTGGTCCCGCCTGGCCCTGCAGACCATTTGGATGCAGGTCCATTCCATTGTTTAAAAAGGTACTGACCGCCTGGTCCCCACCAACCATTTAGCAATAGCTCTGCCAAGTTGAAGATATCATACTTTTGGAGGCCCTGACTAGCTCACTTAAGTTGTTCTCACTACAGGTTCTGTAATGCCCCGTACACACGGTCGGACTTTGTTCGAACATTCCGACAACAAAATCCTAGGATTTTTTCCGACGGATGTTGGCTCAAACTTGTCTTGCATACACACGGTCACACAAAGTTGTCGGAAAATCCGATCGTTCTGAACGCGGTGACGTAAAACACGTACGTCGGGACTATAAACGGGGCAGTGGCCAATAGCTTTCATCTCTTTATTTATTCTGAGTATGCGTGGCACTTTGTCCGTCGGATTTGTGTACACGCGATCGGAATTTCCGACAACGGATTTTGTTGTCGGAAAATTTTATCTCCTGCTCTCCAACTTTGTGTGTCGGAAAATCCGATGGAAAATGTGTGATGGAGCCCACACACGGTCGGACATTGATCGGACATTCCGACAACAAAATCCTAGGATTTTTTCCGACGGATGTTGGCTCAAACTTGTCTTGCATACACACGGTCACACAAAGTTGTCGGAAAATCCGATCGTTCTGAACGCGGTGACGTAAAACACGTACGTCGGGACTATAAACGGGGTAGTGACCAATAGCTTTCATCTCTTTATTTATTCTGAGCATGCGTGGCACTTTGTGCGTCGGATTTGTGTACACACGATCGGAATTTCCGACAACGGATTTTGTTGTCGGAAAATTTTATATCCTGCTCTCAAACTTTGTGTGTCGGAAAATCCGATGGAAAATGTGTGATGGAGCCCACACACGGTCGGAATTTCCGACAACAAGGTCCTATCACACATTTTCTGTCGGAAAATCCGACCGTGTGTACGGGGCATTAACACTTTGTATTCCTCTGTGAAGGAAAACTATAAAACTAAGTTTAGTAAAACTAAGAGCAGAACTGAGTCAGCCCTCTCTTGCAGCCCCTGGCTGGGTTACTCTAACTAACTCCTTTTGCCTTGATTACAAGAACTTTACTTCAACCACACTGACAACCAAGAATTGATGAGGGCCAAATTGCACTGAGGATGTTGATGAGAGAACTCATCTCCTCCTACAGTATTACATTTTTTTTTATTATTATTATTATCTGTCACTGTTATCTTTTTCTCAACAACAATTTTACAGAGACCAAATAAATGCAAGACCTCATGTCCAGGGCATGTGAACCTGGCACTACGCCTATTCTGGGCGGGTTCAGTCTGAGAGATTTTGCTGAAACACGTGTCAGCCATGTGTAGTGTATGGTGTCCCATGGTGCTCGGGGTCATTGTGGTATCTGTTATTAATCCTGAAATGGAGATAAATCCTCTGAGTGTGGAGGCCCCGTGTAATCCCTTAATATACCCTCTGTTTATTTGGTATCATTTCACTATTACACTTTTTCCAGCATAATGTAGTACAAGGGGATGGTTGTCACAGTCATTGTACTGACATTCTTGGTGTCGCAAGGATCGACACACCATCAGGATGGTCACACAAGGTGCATAGGGGCAAATATGGGATTGGGAGGTCTGCTCCGTGAAATATAGTCCCTCTTTTAATGCTTTACAGCTGTAGCTTTTCACTGTTTACTTGCAACGAGTGTACAACATCTGGCACCTTCTAACTTGAAAGGAAGGAGATGAGCAGTGGAACGCACAGGAGAGGCTGTCTTTGTTGGCTTATTAGTGCGGGAAATATAGTGTTACAAGCCCCCTAACCTGCCTAACAGCGTCAGACTGGCAAGCTCAGGGGACACCCGCGGGCATGAGAACAGGGAGAGGTTACTTCCAAAAATGGAACTTCCGATTTAAGGGAAGGTGACCCCCTGACATGCCACATTTGGCATGTCATTTTTTTTGGAGGGGGAGCGGAAACCCTCTTTTTAGAGGGTTTCGTCAAATCGGTGGAAGGCCATTATGTTGTCTTCTGGGCGCCTGTTTTAACCTTTGAAAGCCGTAGCACCACTACCACATGCATTGCACACAGTTACTCTGCAGTTTGGGGGGGTCCCATACAACTCAATAGGTTACATTTGGTGGCTGTACTGGCTTATGCAGTGCATATTAACAAGACTTGTGGCCATATTAACTGGTAGCTGGAGGGTAGTAAGGAGGAGGTATAACTATGCCTCAGCTGCCTAGTTTTGCCTACTGTGTAAACAAGGCCTAATTATGTGTTCATGGATACAGAGCTGCGTTAGTTTATAACTACCTGGAGTTCAGCTTTAAAGTAGACCTTCACTCAAAAAAAAAGACTTTTCCCTATTGCAATGCTTCCCCTCCACAGGGTACAATAGCTGCCTTTTTTTGGGGTGGAGGCATTTACTTATTTTTTTCGATCCAGACCACCCCCTGCCTCCATTCTCACCTAGGTAAGAACGACATATCTGCTCATGAAGCCTCCTAGGATATGCATGTCACATATGTCAGGAAGCTTCAGCTTCTCCATGGTGTTGGAGTAGGATGGACACAGTGCTGGAGGCAGGTAGACCCCATGCACGTTATTAAGAAACTAGCTGCCTGCACCCAAAGGAGACGACCAGCTTTCCCCTGACATCAGAGAAAAAGATGGTGACTCAGGACTAGTGTGTGCAACTAAGTGGTGGATCACATCAGGACAACGCTGGGCTGGTGAGTATGTTAATTCGGGATAAAAAGGTAAGAAGAAACGTAAAAAACAAATTAAATTAGGGGAACATGGGAGTTCTCCTATAAAGCTTGGAGCTTAAAGTGCTCCTTAGCTATAAAACTCTGGCGCAGATCAGTAAAGCTGTCTGCTCATTCATACTGGGTAACCTAAGAGCTGTAATAAGCATGCACCACAGTGAGGTCAGAACTCTTAACCTGCACAATTGTCACATTAGTCATTGATTCACCCACTAATGTAAGAAGAATGAAGGCAACAGAGCCGAGTCGAATACTTTCAGCCCTCCTATTTCTACGCAGCCGTGTTTAACGCCAATGTTTCTTGGCTTGCAGTAGCGGCCAACTGATTTAATGAGCTGCGTTTAGAAGGAACCCAGGTGTCACTCTCATGCCTTTGGTGTCACAGGAAACTGAAATCTGAAATGGAATCTTAGCCTTCAAACACAGCATGTAGACATTCCCGCTGTCTATCCATCACACATACCAAACGGTACATCATATGCGTGTCACTCCACGGCATCATTGAACTACTAAGGCACATCTAGCGTGTCGCAAAGACCAAAATGAATTTTTAGTATAAGAAAATCATGTGGCATGGACAGACATATGGACAAATTATAACGTGTGACCGAAAGTCGGCCTACCGCAATAAAGGGTGGCCCAGACATTTCCGCTTTGTTAACTCACATAAAGCACTTGGCCTGCAGCTGACAATCTGAATTAAAGCAGACCTTGCACTTGCCAAACAAAACCATTCTCCATATGTCGGGTTACTTTTCATCCAGGATAAACATATTGCAAGCCCAGCAAATGTCCTATCTCCTCTTCTGCTGCATGACCGTTGCCGCCATCTTCCTTATTTCATCATCAGGAGCCAACTGTCTCCTCCTGGTTCTTGCAGCCTGACGGCGCCACATCTCAAGCATAGGCAGATGGAGATTTGGCTCTCTTGTTACATGTAGCCCTGGTGTCGGAGATGTTCCAAATGTCAGTTTCTACAGCCTTGCAACCTTCTGGGGTAAATATTATGTATCTTTCTTAGAATACTAGTGGGAGAGAAGGTCTACGTCACCTAGCAAAATCTCGAGACATACAAAATAAAGGTATTTACAAAAAAAAAAGGAAAACAGGAATCAAATATGTAAGAGGAAGAGGGGAGGAAATAAAAGAAAGTTTTAAATTCAGTGAATGGCCAGCTTTAAGAAGGAATGGGCATGCCCCTTGGTGCCATCTTCCTTTATTCATTACCAAAAGCCAACTGTCTCTTCCTGGTTCTTGCAAGCCAGATGGCACAACATCTGATCTCAAGCATAGGCAGACAGAGATCTGGCGCCATGTCTTTCCCATAACATATTGCCCTGGTGTCAGAAGATCTTCACCAGGAGCCAACTGTCTCTTCCTGGTTCTCGCAAGCCTGATGGCGCGACACGAGTCGTTAAGCATAAGCCAACAGAGATCTGGCACCATGTTTTTCACATTACATGCCCAACTGTCTCTTCCTTGGTTCTTGCAAGCCAGATGGCGCAACACCAGATCTCAAGCATAAGGCGACGGAGATCTGGTGCCATGTCTCTCACATTATACGTTGCCCTGGTGTTGGGAGATGTTTTGAGAATTCAACCTCTACAGTCCCGCAGCCTTCTTAGGGGGAAAAAAGGGAGGGGGGGGGGGGTAATGTGTATCTTAGGAGGCTGAGGGTAGAGAAGGACTATGTTGCCAATGCCTAGGCGAAGAGCAAGGTAGCAAAATCTTGAAGCATGCAAAGTAAAGGTATTTACAAAAAAACAGGAAGCAATAATGTAAGAGGAAGGGAAGGAAAGAAAAGAAAGTTCTACATTTAGTGAAAGGTCAGCTTTAGGAAGGAATGAGCATGTCCCTTGCTGCCATCTTCCATTCTTCATCAGTCCTGGTTCTTGTAGCCTGATGACACAGAGCCAGACCTTAAGCATAGGCTGACGGAGATCTGGCTCCATGTCTTTCACATTACATGTTGGCCTGGTGTCATGGAGATGTTCTGAGAGTTCAGCCTCTACAGCCCTGCAGCCTTCTGGGGTAAGTAATGTGTATCTTAGGAGGCTGGGGGTAGAGAAGGACTATGTCACCATTGCCAAGGTAAGGAACAAGCTACCGAAATCTTGCAGCATACAAAATAAAGGTATTTCCAAAAAAACAAAATGGTAAGCAATTGCAGAGGGTGTGCAAGATTGCTTGTGAGTGCAAGAGGCTAGAGCAGGGATCTCCAAACTACGGCCCTCCAGCTGTTGCGGAAACATGCGTCCCATAAGGCATTGTAAATCGCTGACAATCACAGACATGACTAGGCATAATGGGAATTGTAGTTCCTGAACAACTGGAGGGCCGTAGTTTGTAAACTCCTGTGCTCAAGCAACGCCCTGAACTCACAGCATGTCTTCAGTCTTTCGGGTTGAGTAACTCTTGGTAAGATTCAACCCAGAAGACTGAGGACATCTTGTGGCGAAATTCGATTACTTCAAGGAACAGCTCCAGAATAAAGGTGAGATGGCTGTGTTTTTTTTTTTGTTTTTTTTACACAGGTTGGTGGATCTTTCAAAAAATAACCTAGCCCATTCACACCTTTGTGTTGTGGCAACAAGTACTAAAATGCACACAATAATTCACATTGCCACAATTTATGGCCACGCATCTGCTCTATGTACAGTGCAATTCATTACGAATGGCACAACAGAAAAATTGTACAGTAGAGCACACTGCGCTTCTGCAGTACATCCAAACACATATACTGTGTGTTGTGGTGACTATGTTTTTAAAAAAAGGGTCATGCACGTCTCTGATTTGCTATGGTACTTTGGCTTAATGAATGGGCTGCCATTCACCAGCACCTGTGAATGCATGCCATTATGCACGGTCATGCTTGCGCAATAACACACGTCAATGGAGCTCTTAAGTGTGGGATATTAAAGTCACCCTGGACATTACTGAAGCCGATGGAGGATTTTACTTGTTGTTATCTTCCACCTTTTCCTTGCTTTCCCTTCCTCCCGCCGTGTTTAGTCTTCTCTAAGCAGACAAGTGGCGTAGATTGTCGCTCTCACCTTCCCAGTACTAAAAAGTTAATATGCCTGTGGCAGGCTGCCCAACGACGGACGCATACCTGACACATCAGCTGCATTCTGTCCGACCGCACGGCCCTGACATCACAGCGGTGGCTCTCAGCCAATCGGCTTCCTGCATTCTGCGTCTTTCTCTCTCTCGCCTGTCAGAACATTGCCAGTTCTGGATTCCAGCAGGAGAGAGAGACCTAAATAACTGCAGCAGCGTATCAGAGGACACACTGACAAGTCACACTGACAGGAGCACCGAGGACCAGAGGAGTCTGCTTCAATGGAGGGGGATGCGGGAGACAGTGACAGGCCCACCTAAAGGGATTTTTTTTTTTTTTTCATTTTTAAATCCCTGCCTGAAAACCTTGCTTAAGAGGACTAGCAAGAAATAATCATGGTGCAGCACTAATAAGCACAAAAAGCAACTGGCTTAAAGATAGATACCAAAAAGTGTGGTTGTAAATGGGGTACATTCATAACAAAGTCCTGAGTCAGGGTCCTGATTCCTCTATATTAGGGCCCAGGGGTGTCCAAACTTTTTTCAAAGAGGGCCAGATTTGATGAAGTGAACATGCGTGAGGGTCCGGACATTTTGCCTGACATTCTTTGAACCATTAAAACTCTGTCTAAGTGTGTTCGTTCGAGCATTAATACACTGCCCAACAAGAATTCTCATGCCTTTGTGGCTATGTGTGGTGAAGAGATGAGCTTGGGCGTGTTATTTGGATATACCATATTTATTGGCGTATAACACGCACCTTCACTTTAAGAGAGAAGTTTGAGGAAACAGATTAAATTTAAAAAAAAAAAAAAATGTGAAGCAAAATAAGGGTCAGTGCCCATCAATGCAACCTAATCAGTGCCCATCTGCAGCCTCACCATTGCCATGAATGCAGCCACGCCATTGCCATGAATGTCGCCACAACATTACCTAGAATGCATTTATATCACAAGAAGGGTCACCAGAAAGAGGAAGGAGGTCCTGACTCCTCTATATAGATCTTTATATCACTAGAGGGATCACCAGGAGGAGGACGGAGGTCCTGATTCCTCTATATAGATCTTAATATCACTAGAGGGGTCACCAGGAGGAGGACGGAGGTCCTGACTCCTCTATATAGATCTTTACATCACTAGAAGGGTCACCAGCAGGAGGAAGGAGGTCCTGATTCCTCTATATAGATCTTTATATCACTAGAGGGGTCACCAGCAGGAAGGAGGTCCTGATTCCTCTATATAGATCTTAATATCACTAGAGGGGTCACCAGGAGGAGGACGGAGGTCCTGATTCCTCTAGTTAGACCTCATTTACAATACTGTGTCCAGTTCTGGAGACTTCACAAAGGAAGGGTAAGATCCTCTGTTTTATTCATCTCTTTTCCTCTCACTTCCTATTATATTACATCATTACTATATGGATTATTTTTTTATGATGTAACGCCCTGGGGTTTAGTCAGGGCGCTCCTCACCAAATTCCTTGTCAGGGGTAGCTACCATAGTTAAATTGTTAGAGATCTATTGATTTCTCCTTAGGTTTGGCCTTGTAGTACTTTTCTCTTCTACCCCTAGGTGGCCGGGCACTTCGTGGTACTAGATATGAGAAGAACAACTCAAAGTCAGGTTATGGGTATATGGGGTATCTCAGTCAATGGGCAGGGGTTTTCTTGAATCCCTTGGCCTGCTGGGAAAGCCTATATATTTACGTAGAATCAGGTGATCTATGTTCTGTGCCACCCGGACTGCCGTCTGGGTGGACGTGTGTCATCTGCCCCGGGCTGCTAGGCCAGAGATTGGGCCTATCCCGGGGTTCTGCCAGCCGGAGAACCTGTCGTGGCCGGAGATAGAAGGGAAGCTGTCGCCACTTAGGGACCAACCACCTTTACCAAGGACCACAGTGAGTAACTGAAGCAAGTACCGGAGCAGTATTCTTACCGAACGGGCACGGTGGAGAATCAGGAAACTTCAGGCGGTGATCAAGTCAGGGACCCAACCAACGGAGGTGACGATTGCAGAACAGCCTTGTGAGTCAAGCCAGGGACCGAGCCGGTCAGCAGGGGTGAAGCTTGAAGGTATCTGAAGTGCCAAGCTAGAGACCCAGCAGGGAAGCGTGGGTGACGCTTGAGGGAGCCTTGAGGAGCTCATAGGATTCAGAGTCAGTGAATCAGAGAGTCCAGTGAGAGATTATGAGCTCAAGGGGCTGAAGGGCTACAAGTAGTAGTTGTAGTAAAGCTGAGAGAACTGTTACGTTTTTAATTAGGAACTGTTAAATACTGTAGCCATAGAGGACAGCAAACCTGCACATGCAGAAGTGGCTCCATGCTGGGGCCTTTCCCTGTACGGCTGTCCTCCTATTGAAGTCTCGGAGTCTGCCTATTGAAATTGCAACTACTTAAGGGTGTCCTGGCCCTCACCCTCTTTCCCTTGCAAATTATAAAAGGACTGTTAAAAGAAATAAAACCTCTTTTGCATCCAAGAAGTGTCTGGCGCCCAATGACTTTTACCACCTTTGCACCCACCATGCCTCACAACCAGGCCCGGACTGGGACAAAAAATAGGCCCGGGCATTTTGGATTGAGCAGCCCATGATATGTTAACCGGCCCCTTCCCCACTCTCCACCCTGACAGATCCCCTGAGAGAGGGGAGGGGGGAACCCAGCAGAGGTTTGGAGGGGGGGGGGTGCGACCAGGAAAGAGCATGGGGGTTGGAGAGCACAGGGAAGAACCTTGAGAACATGGGTGGGGCGAGAGCACAGGGGAGAGGCAGAGAACACAGGGAGGAAGAGGAGAGCACAGGGGGGCAGCGGAGAGCATGGGGGGAGGTGGAGAGCCCAGGGAGGACAACGGAGAGCATGGGGGATGTGGACAGCACAGGAGGGCTGGCGGAGAGCATGGGGTGATGGGAAGACTGGAAGAGCACAGGGGGGAGTGGTGGAGAGCACAGGGGGGAGTGGTGGAGAGCATAGGGGGAGGTGGAGAGCATAGGGGGAGGTGGAGAGCATGGGGGGAGGTGGAGAGCATGGGGGGAGGTGGAGAGCATGGGGAATGTGAAGAGCACAGGGGGAAGCGGAGAGCGTGGGGGTAATGTGGAGAGCACGGAGGGTGGCAGAGAGCACGGGGGGTGGCAGAGAGCACGGGGGGTGGCAGAGAGCACGGGGGGTGGTGGCAGAGAGCACGGGGGGTGGTGGCAGAGAGCATTGGGGAGGTGGAGAGCATGGGGGGGAGGTGGAGAGCATGGGGGGGGGAGAGGTGGAGAGCATGGGGGGGAGGTGGAGAGCATGGGGGGGAGGTGGAGAGCATGGGGGGGGAGGTGGAGAGCATGGGGGGGGAGGTGGAGAGCATGGGGGGGTGGAGAGCATGGGGGGGAGGTGGAGCGTATGGGGGGGGAGGTGGAGCGTATGGGGGGGAGGTGGAGCGTATGGGGGGGAGGTGGAGCGTATGGGGGGGAGGTGGAGCGTATGGGGGGGAGGTGGAGAGTATGGGGGGGAGGTGGAGAGTATGGGGGGAGGTGGAGAGTTTGAGGGGGTGGCAGAGAGCATAGGGGGGGAGGTGGAGCGTATGGGGGGAAGGTGGAGAGTATGGGGGAAGGTGGAGAGCATGGGGGAAGGTGGAGAGCATGGGGGAAGGTGGAGAGCATGGGGGAAGGTGGAGAGCATGGGGGAAGGTGGAGAGCATGGGGGAAGGCGGAGAGCATGGGGGAAGGTGGAGAGCATGGGGGAAGGCGGAGAGCATGGGGGGTGGCAGAGAGCATGGGGGGGGAGGTGGAGAGTATGAGATGGGGGGAGGTGGAGAGTATGAGAGGGAGGGTGGCAGAGAGCATGGGGGGGAGGTGGAGAGTATGAGAGGGGGGAGGTGGAGAGTATGAGAGGGAGGGTGGCAGAGAGCATGGGGGGAGGTGGAGAGTATGAGGGGGTGGCAGAGAGCATAGGGGAAGGCGGAGAGTATGGGGGTGGCAGAGAGTATGGGGGTGGCAGAGAGTATGGGGGTGGCAGAGAGTATGGGGGTGGCAGAGAGTATGGGGGTGGCAGAGAGTATAGGGGTGGCAGAGAGTATGGGGGTGGCAGAGAGTATGGGGGTGGCAGAGAGTATGGGGTTGGCAGAGAGCATGGGGGGTGGCAGAGAGCATGGGGGGTGGCAGAGAGCATGGGGGGAGGCAGAGAGCATGGGGGGAGGTGGAGACTATGAGGGGGTGGCAGAGAGCATGGGGGGAGGTGGAGCGTATGGGGGGAGGTGGAGAGTATGGGGGGTAGGTGGAGCGTATGGGGGGTAGGTGGAGCGTATGGGGGGTAGGTGGAGCGTATGGGGGGTAGGTGGAGAGTATGGGGGGTGGCAGAGAGCATGGGGGGGGAGGTGGAGCGTATGGGGGGAGGTGGAGAGTATGGGGGGAGGTGGAGAGTATGGGGGGAGGTGGAGAGTATGGGGGGTGGCGGAGAGCATGGGGGGTGGCAGAGAGCATGGGGGGTGGCAGAGAGCATGGGGGGTGGCAGAGAGCATGGGGGGTGGCAGAGAGCATGGGGGGTGGTGGAGAGCATGAGGGGGTAGCAGAGAGCATGGGGGGAGGTGGAGAGTATGGGGGGGAGGTGGAGAGTATGAGGGGGTAGCAGAGAGTATGGGGGGGAGGTGGAGAGTATGGGGGGGAGGTGGAGAGTATGGGGGGGAGGTGGAGAGCACAGGGGGTGGCAGAGAGCACAGGGGGTGGCAGAGAGCACAGGGGGTGGCAGAGAGCACAGGGGGTGGCAGAGAGCACAGGGGGAGGTGGAGAGTATGAGGGGGTAGCAGAGAGCATGGGGGGAGGTGGAGAGTATGGGGGGGGGAGATGGAGAGCACAGGGGGTGGCAGAGAGCACAGGGGGTGGCAGAGAGCACAGGGGGTGGCAGAGAGCACAGGGGGTGGCAGAGAGCACAGGGGGTGGCAGAGAGCACGGGGGGAGGTGGAGAGTATGAGGGGGTAGCAGAGAGCATGGGGGGAGGTGGAGAGTATGGGGGGGAGGTGGAGAGTATGGGGGGGAGATGGAGAGCACAGGGGGTGGCAGAGAGCACAGGGGGTGGCAGAGAGCACAGGGGGTGGCAGAGAGCACAGGGGGAGGTGGAGAGTAAGGGGGGGGGGTGGAGAGCATGGGGGGAGGTGGAGAGTATGGGGGGGGGTGGCAGAGAGCACGGGGGGGTGGCAGAGAGCATTGGGGAGGTGGAGAGCATTGGGGAGGTGGAGAGCATAGGGGGAGGTGGAGAGTATGAGGGGAGGTGGAGAGTATGGGGGGAGGTGGAGAGTATGGGGGGAGGTGGAGAGTATGGGGGGAGGTGGAGAGTATGGGGGGTGGCAGAGAGCATGGGGGGGGGGTGGAGCGTATGGGGGGAGGTGGAGAGTGTGGGAGTGACAGAGAGCATGGGGAAGGTGGAGAGTATGGGGGGGTGGCAGAGAGCATAGGGGGGTGGCAGAGAGCATGAGGGGGTGGCAGAGAGCATGGGGGGAGGTGGAGACTATGAGGGGGATGGCAGAGAGCATGGGGGGGAGGTGGAGCGTATGGGGGGAGGTGGAGAGTATGGGGGATAGGTGGAGCGTATGGGGGGTGGCAGAGAGCATGGGGGGGAGGTGGAGCGTATGGGGGGAGGTGGAGAGCATGGGGGGAGGTGGAGAGCATGGGGGGAGGTGGAGAGCATGGGGGGTGGCGGAGAGCATGGGGGGAGGCGGAGAGCATGGGGGGTGGCGGAGAGCATGGGGGGTGGCAGAGAGCATGGGGGGTGGCAGAGAGCATGGGGGGTGGCAGAGAGCATGGGGGGTGGCAGAGAGCATGGGGGGTGGCAGAGAGCATGGGGGGAGGCGGAGAGCATGTGGGGTGGCAGAGAGCATGGGGGGAGGCGGAGAGTATGGGGATGGCAGAGAGCATGGGGGGTGGCGGAGAGTATGGGGGGTGGCAGAGAGTATGGGGGGTGGCAGAGAGCATGGGGGGTGGCGGAGAGTATGGGGGGTGGCGGACAGCATGGGGGGGTGACAGACAGCATGGGGGGGGGTGACAGACAGCATGGGGGGTGGCAGACAGCATGGGGGGTGGCAGACAGCATGGGGGGTGGCAGACAGCATGGGGGGTGGCAGACAGCATGGGGGTGGCAGACAGCATGGGGGTGGCAGACAGCATGGGGGTGGCAGACAGCATGGGGGGTGGCAGAGAGCATGGGGGGTGGCAGAGAGCATGGGGGGAGGCAGACAGCATGGGGGGTGGCAGAGAGCATGGGGGGAGGCAGAGAGCATGGGGGGTGGCAGAGAGCATGGGGGGTGGCAGAGAGCATGGGGGGAGGCAGACAGCATGGGGGGTGGCAGAGAGTATGGGGGGAGGTGGAGAGCACGGGGTTGGCAGAGAGTATGGGTGCGGTGGAGAGCCCTGCGGGAGCAGCAGGGAGAAGCAGGATAGGAGGATCGGTGGGGGCGGCTGCATATAGAAGAATCATTTTCTCCATCTTCCTCCTGCAGTCTCGGAATGCCTGCTTCTCCTCTACCTCTCACAGGCATTCCGAGACTGCAGGAGGAAGATGGAGAAAATAATTGTTCTATATGCAGCCACCCCCACCGATCCTCCTATCCAGTTCACAGGGGAGGCTGAACTTACGTTTTCTGTTCCAGCACCTCTCTACATAACAGCGGCTCCAATGTGTCTGCTCTGGCTCCTCCCCCCGGCACTGACGGCTGACCTATACGTGCGGCCGTGCAGCCGTGGTGAGGCCGAAGACGTCTCATTTAGCTCCTCCCCCCGGCGCCGATGGCTGAGCTTAACTGGCAGCCGGGCGGCCGCGGAGAGGCTGGATGAGCGGCACAAGCTCAAGCCGTTGGGCCATGCAAGGACTTGCAGCCTGGCGGCCCCAGCGGCCGCGGCCCACCGGGCAAATGCCCGGTTTGCCCTATGGCCAATCCGGGCCTGCTCACAACCCAACACATATTGAAGGATTGTCAGCTATCTCTGGCCTTGAAGGTTCCCATTAGACTGGAAGAGGTTAGCGATTCTGCTACAATTACTATATAGATTACTATACTATATTATTATTATATATTGTTACTATATGGAATAATTATATTATATTAGAAATATTATTTTATATTATTACTTTATGGTTTACTATAATAAATTATTACAATAAGGATTACCATATTATGTTACATTATTACTATATGGATTATTTTATTATTACTGTATAGATTATTATATTATATTACATTATATATAATGTATGTATGGATGAATATATTATATTATTATATATTATTACTATATGGCTTGATTATAATATGATGGGATTATTATTATAGTAATATTATTACTGTAGTTATGTTATTACTATATGGATTACAATATTATTTATATATGGATTATTATATTGTATTACATTAATATTATTTTTATATATCATTATACTATATATTATGTTAAATATTATATTTAAGATTATTACTATACTGATTATTGAATTATTATATTACTATAGGATTGTATTACTATGGGATTGTTATATTATTACATTATTATTATATAGATTGTTATATTAGATTATTATTATACGCTGTTACTATATGGAGTAATTATATTATATTAGGATTATTATTTTATATTATTACTATATGGATTACTATATTTTTTATATACTATTACTATGAGGATTATTATATTATATTACATTATTAATATATATATATATATATTGTATTGAATTGGATTGTATTACTATGGGATTGTTATATTATTACATTACTATTATATAGATTATTATATTATTACATTATTATACGCTGTTACTATATGGAGTAATTATATTATATTAGGATTATTATTTTATATTATTACTATATGGATTACTATATTTTTTATATACTATTACTATGAGGATTATTATATTATATTACATTACTTATATATATATATATATATATATATATATATATATATATATATATATATATATAATATATATAATATATAATAATTTTATTATTATATTATATATTATTACTATATGGATTATTATATTATATTACATTTTAACAGATTATTAGGTGAATATATTTATACTATATTTGTTTTGTTTTGTGCCACACCACATTCTATTATGTATTCTTTCTCTTTATATCCTTATTATACCTCTATGTATTTTAATGATAGAATAAGAACTGCATGACATTTCATGTTAACTATTGTCAATGTTCTTCCTCCCTGTCTGTACAGTTATTTGAATTTATGTGCAATATAAATACATATATCTTCTATATTCATCCTCTCCGCTTCCCTTTTATTTGCCCCCCCCCCCCTTTTTTTTTTGCTTTCTTTAGAATTAGGTGTTGCGTTCATACTTTGCGTGCGTTTCTGCATCTCACAAATGTGAACACATAGAATTCTGTACTTCTTTGGATTCATTAGGCCTCATGGGCACCTGTGGTCCGTATGATGTAAATTGCAGGTGCCCGGGAGCCACAGGGGCTGCATACAGCCAAAGAAATCAGTAGTTGTACGCGGGGTATATTCCAGCACTTGTATAAACAAACACATGAGTATGTATGTACGCACCAAGATTCAGATGGTCTACACCCGGGGTGGTACGTCCGTACGCATGCGCATATTTACGCAAGTATCAGCTTATACAGTGCCTTGAAAAAGTATTCATACCCCTTGAAATTTTCCACATTTTGTCATCTTACAACCAAAAACATAAAGGTATTTTATTGGGATTTTATGTGATAGACCAACACAAAGTGACACATAATTGTGAAGTGGAAGGAAAATGATAAATGGTTTTCAATTTTTTTTTTACAAAAAAATATGTGAAAAGTGTGGGGTACATTTGTATGGCGCCCCCCGGAGTCAATACTTTGTAGAACCTCCTTTCGCTGCAATTACAGCTGCAAGTCTTTTTGGGGATGTCTCTACCAGCTTTGCACATCTAGAGAGGGACATTTCTGCCCATTCTTCTTTGCAAAATATCTCAAGCTTTGTCAGATTGGATGGAGAGCGTCTGTGAACAGCAATTTTCAAGTCTTGCCACAGATTCTCAATGTGATTTAGGTCTGGACTGTGACTGGGCCATTCTAACACATGAATATGCTTTGATCTAAACCATTCCATTGTAGCTCTGGCTGGATGTTTCGAGTCGTTGTCCTGCTGGAAGGTGAACCTCCCCCCCAGTCTCAAGTCTTTTGCAGACTCTAATGCCGCGTACACACGGTCGTACTTTTCGTCTACAAAAGTCCAACAGACGCTGATGGACTAAAGCTGGCTGGTAATCCGATCGTGTGTGGGCTTCTCCGGACTTTCAACCGACTTTTTTAGCCTCAAATACGACGTACTTTAGATTTGAAACATGCTTCAAAACTTTTACTTCGTACCTACGACGGACCCCGAAATCCGCTCGTCTGTGTGCTAGTCCGACGGACAAAAAGCCACGCTAGGGCACCTATTGGCTACTGGCTATGAACTTCCTTATTTTAGTCCGGTGTACGTCATCACGTACGAATCCGACCGACTTTTGTGTGGTCGTGTGTAGGCAAGTCCGGTCGTTAGAAAGTAGGCCGCAAGTCCGCGGCAAGTCCACCGAAAGTCTGCCGGAAGTCTGTCCGACAGGCTGTCCGACTTTTGTAGACGAAAAGTACGACCGTGTGTACGCGGCATAACAGGTTTTCTTCTAAGATTGTCCTGCATTTGGCTCCATCTTCCCATCAACTCTGACCAGCTTCCCTGTCCCTGCTGAAGAAAAGCATCTTCACAACATCATGCTGCCACCACCATGTTTCACAGTGGGGATGGTGTGTTCAGGGTGATGTGCAGTGTTAGTTTTCCCCCACACAGAGGGTTTTGCTTTTAAGCCAAAAAGTTCAATTTTGGTCTCATCTGATCAGAGCACCTTCTTCCACATGTTTGCTGTGTCCCCCACATGGCTTCTCACAAACTACAAACAGGACTTCTTATGACTTTCTTTCAACAATGTCTTTCTTCTTGTCACTCTTCCATAAAGGTCAGATTTGTGGAGAGCACGACTAATACCCTGTTTCCCCGAAAATAAGACCTAGCGTGATTGTCGGTGATGGCTGCAATATAAGCCCGACCCCCCAAATAAGCCCTAGTTAAAGTTGTTGTAGGTCTTATTTTCAGGGTAGGGCTTATTTTCGGGGAAACAGGGTAGGGCTTATTTGGGAGGATAGGGCTTATATTGCAGCCATCACCGGCAATCACGCTAGATCTTATTTTCGGGGAAACAGGGTAGTTGTCCTGTGGACAGATTCTCCCACCTGAGCTGTGGATCTCTGCAGCTCCTCCAGAGTTACCATGGACCTCTTGGTTCTTCTCTGATGAATGTTCTCCTTGCCCGGCCGGTCAGTTTAGGTGGACGGCCATGTCTTGGTAGGTTTGCAGTTGGGCCATACTCTTTCCATTTTCCGATGATGGATTGAACAGAGCTCTGTGAGATGTTCAAAGCTTGGGATATTTTTTATAACCAAACCCTGCTTTATACTTCTCCACAACTTTATCCCTGACCTGTCTGGTGTGTTCCTTGGCCTTCATGATGCTGTCTGTTCACTAAGGTTTTCTAACAAACCTATGAGGGCTTCACAGAACAGCTGTATTTATACTGCGATTAAATTACACACAGGTGGACTATATTTACTACTTAGGTGACTTCTGAGGGCAATTGGTTCCACTAGATTTTAGTTAGGGGGTATCAGAGAAAAAGGGGGCTGAATACAAATGCACCCCCCACACTATTCACATATTTATTTGAATGTTAAAAAAATGTTGAAAACCATTTATCATTTTCCTTCCACTTCACAATTATGGGCCACTTTGTGTTGGTCTATCACATAAAATCCCAATAAAATACATTTACGTTTTAGGTTGTAACATGACAAAATGTGGGAAATTTCAAGGGATATGAATACTTTTTCAAGGCACTGTATATCTGTGTACAGCTATTAATTGCTATTGCAGTATCTGTGTCTCATGGGTAAAGAAATATGGCCAAATGTATCATTGTGTGGCCCCCAGGTGCCCCTTTTTTCTTGTGCTTTTATCCCCCCCGATGGGTGAACGGAGCCGTCATGCACACACAGCAGAGGTGACTCTTGATATCCGTCCTTCACCCCCCTCCACTGACTCTGATTGATAGCTGTATTCACCCATAGAGATGAATGGAGCTGCCCACTGGTGCAGCCCAGGAAGGGCAGAGGGGTGAGCCCTGGGTGCACACGGGAGAGGAAAGCAGTAGACAATGGGAATCCTTTAGCTGCGAACATCTCATCGAACCCCCCTCCCCCGCCAATTGTCAACTGACTTTTATAGTGTATGTTTCTTGTGCCATGAAAGCTCCATTCCTGTCTGCTCACAGTCAGCAATAAACCAATGCCGTCACATAGGGGTTTATCAGCACCCTTGTCATAGCAATAATGCAAGAATGATAAAATAAATTTAAAAAAAAAACTTTTTTTTTTTTTTTAAAAGCCCCCCAACCCAAACAAATCCATACCTTGCTTTGTGCAGTGATGAGCAGTCATGTTTGGAACAGGAAGGGGACATCCTCAAACTGTTCCCACAAAGTTGGGAGCATGAAATTGTCCAAAATGTCTTGGTATGCTGACGCCTTAAGAGTTCCCTTCACTGGAACTAAGGGGCCAAGACCAACCCCTGAAAAACAACCCCACACCATAATCCCCCCCTCCACCAAATGATTTGGACCAGTACACAAAGCAAGGTCCATAAAGACATGGATGAGCGAGTTTGGGGTGGAGGAACTTGACTGTCCTGCACAGAGTCCTGACCTCAACCCGATAGAACACCTTTAGGATGAATTAGAGCGGAGGCTGCGAGCCAGGCCTTCTCGTCCACATCAGTGCCTGACCTCACACATAGACACACTCCTAAACCTTGTGGACGGCCTTCCCAGAAGAGGTGAAGCTGTTATAGACGAGAAGGGTCTGGCTCGCAGTCTCCGCTCTAATTCATCCCAAAGGTATTCTTTCGGGTTGAAGTCAGGACTCTGTGCCGGCCAGTCAAGTTCCTCCACCCCAAACTCGCTCATCCACGGACCTTGCTTTATTGGTGATGGTCAAACATCCCCATAGACACACTCCTAAACCTTGTGGACGGCCTTCCCAGAAGAGTTGAAGCTGTTATAGCTGCAAAGGGTGGGCCAACCCAATACGGACTAAGACTGGGATGCCATTAAAGTTCATGTGCGTGTAAAGGCAGGCGTCCCAATACTTTTGATAATATAGTGTATCTTCATAGGGAAAGTATGGTTTTTAAAGTAGATTAAAACGAATAAAAACAGATGTTGGAAATGGAAATTTTTTACTAATGACTCCAATGAAGATTATTGATCCTCGATATTTGGTCTTTTTTTTTTTTGGATTGTTTCAGAAAACGGGATCTGTAAATGTATAGGGGAGAAAAGTCAAATAAAGGGTTCATGTTGAATTACAATAACGTGTTGAATTTATACTGAATTTTAACAATTGGAATTACGTCTGCTTCAATTGTTCTTATCCCTCTCCTCTGATTGTTCTAGATTGCTACTGGTGGGGTTCCCAATTTTATCCGAAATATGCCATCAAAATACCGGGAAATGCAATCAGAGCGTTCTTGGCTTCCAGTACCACTTGTATAATCCCCGCCTATTAACTGCAGCATGAGAAGGAGGTTGCACAGAATCCAGTGTAAAAGTCCAAGAGGCACTGTGAGAAGCCTGCTGAATCCAGTAGTAATAGAGTACATGAGACCAAGGGTGTATTCAGAAGCCCACCTCCGCCTTCCAGATGGCTAGAAAAGCTTCTATGTCCTCCACCCCGGCATAGAGAAGCCCTTACAGTACTGCCAATGTTTTGCTTACTGCCTAGGGCCGCCCCTTTCATCATACCATCACTATACAGAGGACACATATGTAACCTGGCCGCTGTATATATAGTGAGTCTGTCGCTGTTCCCAAGAGCTGACACTCGGGCATGTCCCCTTCTGACTCTGGAGATCCCAGTATGTGTGCACACTGATGTGCAATAATGCCCTCCGGTGAGGGAGGCCGGCCTCATTAATGGTGAGATCTTCTACTGCAACTCCACAAATAGTCCAAATAATTCAGAGCGTGACGCACGCGCCGCTAATTGACTTTAAACTTTCAACGTAAATTTGCAGAGCGCCCAGGGACTCGTTTCTTATTACAGAACATCCTCTATTACTTTAACCTCCCAGAGGGCAAATGAGCCTCCATTACCTCCATCTGCAGAAAGGGCAGAATAACCTTTATTACCTCCACTCCTCATCAACAGCCTTTATAAATTCCATCCCTAAAAGAGCAGTATAGAATCCATTACCTCCACCCCTCTGATTAGTATAGCCTCTATTACCTCCAGCCTTCAGAGGGCAGTATAGTCTATATTACCTCCACCCCTCTGATTAGTATAGCCTCTATTACCTCCACCCCTCTGATTAGTATAGCCTCTATTACCTCCAGCCTTCAGAGGGCAGTATAGTCTATATTACCTCCACCCCTCTGATTAGTATAGCCTCTATTACCTCCACCCTTCTGATTAGTATAGCCTCTATTACCTCCACCCTTCTGATTAGTATAGCCTCTATTACCTCCACCCCTCTGATTAGTATAGCCTCTATTACCTCCACCCTTCTGATTAGTATAGCCTCTATTACCTCCACCCTTCTGATTAGTATAGCCTCTATTACCTCCACCCCTCTGATTAGTATAGCCTCTATTACCTCCACCCCTCTGATTAGTATAGCCTCTATTACCTCCACCCCTCTGATTAGTATAGCCTCTATTACCTCCACCCTTTGGAGGGCAGTATAGTCTATATTACCTCCACCCCTCTGATTAGTATAGCCTCTATTACCTTCACTCCTCATCAACAGCCTTTATAAATTTCAGAACAGGAGTATAGAATCTATTACCTCCACCCTTCGGAGGGCAGTATAGTCTATATTACCTCCACCCTTCGGAGGGCAGTATAGCCTCTATTACCTCCACCCTTCAGAGAACAGTATAGCCTCTATTACCTCCACCCCTCTGAGGGTAGTATAGCCCATATTACCTCCACCCTTCAGAGGGCAGTATAGGCTTTTTTACCACCACCCTTCAGAGGGCAGACTAGTCTCTATTACCTCCACCCCTATGAGGGTAATATAGCCTCTATTACCTCCACCCCTATGAGGGTAATATAGCCTCTATTACCTCCACCCCTATGACGGTAATATAGCCTCTATTACCTCCACCCCTATGAGGGTAATATAGCCTCTATTACCTCCACCCCTATGAGGGTAATATAGCCTCTATTACCTCCACCCCTATGAGGGTAATATAGCCTCAATTACCTCCACCCCTATGAGGGTAATATAGCCTCTATTACCTCCACCCCTATGAGGGTAATATAGCCTCTATTACCTCCACCCCTATGAGGGTAATATAGCCTCTATTACCTCCACCCCTATGAGGGTAATATAGCCTCAATTACCTCCACCCCTATGAGGGTAATATAGCCTCTATTACCTCCACCCCTATGAGGGTAATATAGCCTCTATTACCTCCACCCCTATGAGGGTAATATAGCCTCAATTACCTCCACCCCTATGAGGGTAATATAGCCTCTATTACCTCCACCCCTATGAGGGCACTATAGCCTCTATTACCTTCACCCCTCTCCGGGTTGTATAGCCTCTATTACCTCCACCTCTCTGAGGACAGTATAGCCTCTATTACCTCCACCTCTCTGAGGACAGTATAGCCTCTATTACCTCCACCTCTCTGAGGACAGTATAGCCTCTATGACTTTAACCCCTCTGAGAGCAGTATAGCCTCTATGACCTCCACCTCTGTCAGGGGAGTATAGTCTCTGTTACCTCCCCCTTTTTAAGTAGCAGAAAAGCCTCTATCACCTCCACACCTCTAAGATGCTTAACAACATGCATTATGTCCACAAAGGCGCTTCTCTTACTTCCAAGCCCCCTTGAACAGCCTCTATAACTTCCACCAGCCTCCATTACCTCCACCTGTATAAAGAGTCTCTTTTTTTGCCATTTTACCCCTTCTATTGACAGAAGAGTCCTTATTACCCTCCCTTGTAGACAGGGCAAAGAAACCTCTATTACTTCCACCGGTAGAAAAGGGTAGAAGAGTCTCTATTCCTTCCCTTGTAGAAAGGGCACAGAAGCCCCCAACCCATGTAGAGGCTGAGGAACGTCTATTACCTCCTCCTGTGGAATAAGCAGACTACCCATCATTACCAACCCATGTAGAGGCTGAGGAACGTCTATTACCTCCTCCGGTGGAATAAGCAGACTACCCATCATTACCAACCCATGTAGAGGCTGAGGAACGTCTATTACCTCCTCCGGTGGAATAAGCAGACTACCCATCATTACCAACCCATGTAGAGGCTGAGGAACGTCTATTACCTCCTCCGGTGGAATAAGCAGACTACCCATCATTACCGACCCATTTAGAGGCTGAGGAACGTCTATTACCTCCTCCGGTGGAATCATCACTTCCACCTCTCACAGGGGTAGAAAAGCCTCCATTTCCTCCAACACCTTAATGGCGCAGAGAAGCCTCTATTACCACCACTTATCGGAGGTGCAGAAGAGCCTCTTTTACCCTCACCCCATTGTGAGAACAGCCTCTATTACCCCTCCTGTAGAGGAGACCCTATTTTCCTCCTTATATATGGGGTAGAGGAGCCTCTATGAACCCCACATTTAGAAGTGGCAGAGAAACCTCTAGTCTCCTAACTTGTATAAGTGGCTGGGGAACCTCTATTATCCTCACCTGTAGAAGGGGCAGAGGAGGCTCTATTACCCCCATCCCCCTGAGTGAGAGCAGCCTCTATTACCCCCACCACTATAAAGAACATAGAAGTGAGAAGTGAACAATCTCTATTATTCTCACCTACAGAGGGTATAAGGGAACCTCCATTTCATGTACCCAATGGGGGCCAAAACAGCCTGTTTTATCCCCCTCACCCAGAAGAGCCTTCACCACCTCCAGCAGCAACCTCTTTCACTGGAACTCCTTTGAGGGACAGAATAGCCTCAATTTCCCCCATTACTTTTTACCTCCACCTCTCCGAGTGGTAGAACATCCCCAGTATCTCCTTAACTAAAAGTAGTAGAATTGCCTCCATAACCTCTACATCTCTGAGGGACAGAAGAGGCTCTATTACCTTCCCCTGTAGAAGGACAGTGAAGCCTCAATTACTTCCGCCTGTAGAAGAGCCTCTATTACCACCACTTGGAAGAACAGAACAGCCTCTACTACCTTCACCGGCAGAAAAAGAAAAGGAGCCTCTATTATTTCCCCACCTGTAGAAGTGGCAGAGGAACATTTATTACCTCCACCCCACTGAGGGGCAAAAGAGCGTCTATTACCTCCACCTCACAGGGGGCAAAGAGCCTTTATTACTTCCACCCCACTGAATGGCAAAACATCCTCTATTACCTCCACCCCCACTGAGGGAATAACATCCATTATTGCCTCTACTCGTAGAAGGGATAGAGAAGCTTGTATTACCTCTACTGGTAGGAAATGTATAATAACCATGATTACCTTTTCCCGTAGAAGAGGCAAAGAAGCCCCTACTTACCTCACCCCCATGAGGGAACAGGAAAGCCTCTATTACCTCCACTCCATTAAAGGACAGAACGGCCACTATTACCCCCACCCCATTGAGAGACACAGCAGCTTCTACTACCTTCATCCATAGAAGGGACAGAGGAGCCTCTATTTTCCCCACCTGCAGGAGCTTCTATTTTCTCTGCATCAATAAGGATCAAGGATCTCCACCACCTCCACCCCACAAAGGGACAGAAAAGCCACTTTTACCTCCACCTGAAAAAGAAGCAGAACAGCCTCTATTACCACCACCCCATGGAGGGAAAACAGCCTCTATTACCACCACCCCATGGAGGGAAAACAGCCTCTATTACCACCACCCCATGGAGGGACAGAACAGCCTCTATTACCACCACCCCATGGAGGGACAGAACAGCCTCTATTACCACCACCCCATGGAGGGATAGAACAGCCCCTATTACCACCACCCCATGGAGGGACAGAACAGCCCCTATTACCACCACCCCATGGAGGGAAAACAGCCTCTATTACCACCACCCCATGGAGGGACAGAACAGCCCCTATTACCACCACCCCATGGAGGGACAGAACAGCCTCTATTACCACCACCCCATGGAGGGAGAACAGCCTCTATTACCACCACCCCATGGAGGGAGAACAGCCTCTATTACCACCACCCCATGTGGGGAAAACAGCCTCTATTACCACCACCCCATGGAGGGACAGAACAGCCCCTATTGCCACCACCCCATGGAGGGACAGAACAGCCTCTATTACCACCACCCCATGGAGGGACAGAACAGCCTCTATTACCACCACCCCATGGAGGGACAGAACAGCCTCTATTACCACCACCCCATGGAGGGACAGAACAGCCTCTATTACCACCACCCCATGGAGGGAAAACAGCCTCTATCACCACCACCCCATGTGGGGAAAACAGCCTCTATTACCACCACCCCATGGAGGGACAGAACAGCCTCTATTATTACCACCCCATGGAGGGACAGAACAGCCTCTATTACCACCACCCCATGGAGGGACAAAACAGCCTCTATTGCCACCACCCCATGGAGGGACAGAACAGCCCCTATTACCACCACCCCATGGAGGGACAGATCAGCCTCTATTACCACCACCCCATGGAGGGACAGAAAAGCCTCTATTACCACCACCCCATGTAGGGAGAACAGCCTCTATTACTACCACCCCATGTAGGGAAAACAGCCTCTATTACCACCACCCCATGGAGGGACAGAACAGCCTCTATTACCACCACCCCATGTAGGGAAAACAGCCTCTATTACCACCACCCCATGGAGGGACAGAACAGCCTCTATTACCACCATCCCATGAAGGGACAGAACAGCCTCTATTACCACCACCCCATGGAGGGAGAACAGCCTCTATTACCACCAACCCATGAAGGGACAGAACAGCCTCTATTACCACCACCCTATGTAGGAAGAACAGTCTCTATTACCACCACCCCATGGAGGGACAAAACAGCCTCTATTACCACCACCCCATAGAGGGACAGAACATCCTCTATTATCACCACCCCATGGAGGGACAGAACAGCCTCTATTACCACCACCCCATGAAGGGAGAACAGCCTCTATTATCACCACCCCATGGAGGGACAGAACAGCCTCTATTACCACCACTCTATGTAGGAAGAACAGTCTCTATTACCACCACCCCATGGAGGGACAGAACAGCCTCTATTACCTCCGCCCCATGGAGTGAGAGAACAGCCTCAATTACCACCACCTGATGGAGGGACAGAACAGCCTCTATTACCAGAGGTAAAGAAGCCTCTATTTTTTCCTCCTTATGTGGGAGCAGAACAGCCTCAATTGCTTCTACCGTATTAAGAGACAGACCAGTCTCTATTACCTCTACCCTGCGGAAAGGGGCAGGACAGCCTCTATTACCCATAAAATAGACACAGCAGCCTTTTATTACCATTAGAAGAGACAGAGCAGCCTCTATTACCCATAGGAGGGGCAGAACAGCATCTATTACCCATAGAAAAGATATAACAGCCTTTTATTACCAGTAGAAGGGACAGAACAGCCTCTATTGCTTCCACCTTATTGAGGAACAGACCACCCTCTATTCCCTTTACCCCAACAAGGGACAGAACAGCCTCTATTACCTGTAGAAGGGGCAGAACCGCCTCTATTACCCATAGAACAGACAGAACAGCCTCTATTACCCATAGAATAGACAATAGCCTTCGTTATCAGTAGAAGGGACAGAAAAGCCTCTACTACCTGTAGAAGAGACAGAACAGACTCTATTGATCATCATTCACAGAAGAGGCAGAACAGCCTCTATTGCTTCCACCTTATTGAGGGACCCTCGATTACCTTTACCCCGTGAAGGGCAGACCTGTAGAAGAGACAGAACAGCCTCTTTTAATCAAAGAAGGGACAGATCAGCCTCTATTAATCATAGAAGAGACAGAACAGCCTCTAGTACCCATAGAAGAGGTAGAACAGCTTTGATTGCTTCCACCTTATTGTGGGACAGACCACCCTCCTCTATTACCTCTACCCCACTCAGAGAACAGCCTCTATTACCTGTAGAAAGGACAGAACAGTCTCTATTGCCAATAAAAGCAACAGAACAGCCACTATTACCCATAGAAGAGGTAGAACAGCCTCTATTGCTTCCACCTTTTTGAGGGACAGACCAACCTCTATTACCTCTATTACCTGTAGAAGGAGCAGAACAGCCTCTATTACCCATAGAAGGGGCAGAACAGCCTCTATTACCCATAGAAGGGGCAGAACAGCCTCTATTACCCATAGAAGGGGCAGAACAGCCCCTATTACCTGTAGAAGGGGCGGCACAGCCTCTATTACCCGTAGAAGGGGCAGAACAGCCTCTATTACCCGTAAAAGAGACAGAACAGCCTCTATTACCTGTAGAAGGGACAGAACAGCCTCTATTACCCATAGAAGAGACAGAACAGCCTCTATTACCCGTAGAAGAGACAGAACAGCCTCTATTATCCGTAGAAGAGACAGAACAGCCTCTATTACCCATAGAAAGGGCAGAACAGTCTTCTATTACCCGTAGAAGAGGCAGAACAGCCTCTTTTACCCGCAGAAGAGGCAGAACAGCCTCAATTACCCGTAGAAGGGACAGAACAGCCTCTATTACCCATAGAAAGGGCAGAACAGCTTCTATTACCCGTAGAAGAGGCAGAACAGCCTCAATTACCCATAGAAGGGGCAGAACAGCCTCTATTACCTGTAGAAGGGACAGAACAGCCTCTATTGCCGTAGAAGGGGCAGAACAGCCTCTATTACCCGTAGAAGGGGCAGAACAGCCCCTATTACCCGTAGAAGTGACAAAACAGCCTCCATTACTCGTAGAAGGGCAGAACAGCCTCCATTACCCGTAGAAGTTGCAATAGAGCCTCCCTTACCTGTGACGGAGACATTCGGCACTTTCCTGCGAAGTTCGCAGCTGAAGTTAAATCCTTGCAGGCCACCTGTGAGATTGCCGGTGACATTGCCGGTGAGGTTGAGGCTGGATATTCTTCCCAGCAGGTTTTGCCGGCAGAGCAGCTCTTGCAGAAAAGTGGCGTTGGCCCCCATCCGGTCCATCCTTTCCGGGTCCAGGCTCTCTGGAAAGCTGTTGCTGGGAATCCAGATGGGCAGCGCTCGCTTCCAGCCTATACGTTTGTGAGGCTCATCCCCTCCCAAGTACTTTTCTCCTCTTTAATGCTCTGCTTCTGCTGTCACTGTCACTTTGCTGTTACTTTGTCCCCATCACCCAGCCAGCAGCAGGTAGCTCCTGCTGCAAGTGCCACATGCGGAGATCAGCCACAGACTGGGCTGCGCTCTATGTGTTTGTGTGTGTGTATATGGGCTGGGGATGGGACTGATAACCATTGCATATTCCTTCACATTCATGCACAAATAAAAGGATGCAGCGCAACCTCCTGCAGCACCGCAGCTCCCTCCTCTGGCTAAACTCTGGAACTGCGCCTGCCCTCCGCTGTCAGTGAAAAGCTCTCTAATTGAGTTACGCAATGACAGGAGTTACAATGGCATTGTTGTCTGACCCCTGTCAGCAGCACAGATTGACGGCTCTGATTGCATTTCTTAAAGGGGGGGGGATTAGGACACAATTAGGATTAACCTGTCTGCCGGTACAGGAAATTGCAGCACTTTGATGAGCGCATTGCTCAGCAGTTTTCATCAGTGAGGCATTAACTTATTGTGGGGGTCAGCAAAAAGGCCCCCCTGACGCAAGCTACACCAATCAGGTGCGACCATTCACTGCGAAAGGGTGCGGCATATCACATCTCATTTATATCATTTATAAGCATCTCATTATAATATACTCCGTGACAATTGTAAATATTGTAATTATATTTCATAGAACTATATATTATAAGTAAATATTGAATTATATATATATTTTTTTAAATGATAAATATTGAACTGTAATTGTATTATATTTATTATAAATATATATACACAGTGCCTTGAAAAAGTATTCATACCCCTTGAAATGTTCTACATTTTGTCATGTTACAACAACAAAAAAAAAGAAAATGTATTTCATGAGGATTTTATGTGATAGACCAACACAAAGTGGCACATAATTGTGAAGTGGAATGAAAATGATAAATGGTTTTCAAATTATTTAATAAATATGTGAAAAGTGTGGGGGGCATTTGTATGGCGCCCCCCCGGAGTCAATACTTTGTAGAACCGCCTTTCACAGCAATTACAGCTGCAAGTCTTTTTTGGGATGTCTCTACCAGCTTTGCACATCTAGAGAGGGACATTTTTGCCCATTCTTCTTCGCAGAATAGCTCAAGCAGAGCGTCTGTGAAAAGCAATTTTCAAGAGGATGAGCTCACAGTGCCTCTCCTCACTTCTTGTCAGAGGCACTGAGCTCAATGGACAGCTTGGAGCTTTGGACCAATGGTAAAGCACCATTGATCCAAGCTGTCCAATAAAAGACACATGCTCCCTTTTCCAGCCTTCCTAATTACAGGGAAATACATGTGTTAATGGGTAAGCAGCGCGGATCTGCTTTGCCGGGAGGCAGTCCATAGACGTACTCCGCTTTGCATGCTCGCCACTCCCCCCTGAAGGGCGCACGCTGTGATCACCCGAGTCAATGAGACTCGGGTAATCACAGATTGGAGTAAGGGGTCGATCCCGGCCCCTTACCACGTGATCAGCTGTCAGCCAATGACAGCTGATCGCGTGACGTAAACAGAAGAGCGGTAATCGTTTTTTGTTTTTTTCTTCTCACGAAAAAAAAGCCGATCACCAGCTTCTGTTGAAGGGACATCGGTCCCGGAAAGGAAGAGGCGAAGCCGCCTCATATGTGCCCACCAGTACCGCCTGCCAGTGCCACCTGCCAGTGCCACAAATCAGTGCCCACAGTGCCACGAATCAGTGCCCACCAGTACATAAGTGCCAGCAATGAGTGCTACCTATCAATGCCCACGAGTGCCACCTATTAATGCCCACCAGTGGTGCCAATCAGTGCCTAATCAGTGCCACCTAGCAGTGCTGCCTATCAGTGTCACCTACCAGTGCCGATCAGTGCCCATCACTGCCACCCATCAGTGCCAGCTATCAGTGCCACCTGTCAGTGCCCTTCAGTGCCAACTATCAGTGCCACCCATCAGTGCCGCCCATCAGTGCCCCCTATCAGTGCCCACCAGTGCCACCTCATCAGTGCCCACTAGTTCCGCCTATTAGTGCCCATCAGTGTCGCCTTATCAGTGCTCATCAGTGCAGCCTATCAGTGCAAATCAGTGCTGCCTCATCAGCGTACATCAATGAAGGAGAAAAATTACCTGTTTGCAAAATTTATTAACAAAATATAAAACGGTTTTGTATTTTTTTTTTTTTTTAAATGGTCTTTTTTAAAACCCAGAGGTGATCAAATACCACCAAAAGAAAGCTCTATTTGTGGGGAAAAAATGATAAAAATGTCATTTGTGTACAGTGTTGTATGACCGCGCAATTGTCATTCAAAGAGTGACAGCGCTAAAAGCTGAAAATTGGTCTGGGCAGGAGGGGGGTTTAGGTGCCCAGTAGGCAAGTGGTTAAGCAAACTAAATCATACATTATTATGCTATATGTCAAGATATATTATTTATCTAGTTACTGTGAAATCACATAACCCCCAAACATTATATATATATATATTTTTTAGCAGATACCCTAGGGAATAAAATGGTGGTCGTTGCAACTTTTTATGTTACACTGTATTTGCGCAGCAATTTTTCAAACGTGTTTTTTTTTTTTTTTTTTTTTGAAAGAAATTATTTCATGAATAAAAAAAAACAAAAAAGGTTAGCCCGATTTTTTTTTGTATATTGTGAAAGATGATTTTACGCCGAGTAAATACATACCTAACATGTCAAGCTTTAAAATTGCGCACACTTGTGGAATGGTGCCAAACTTCAGTACTTAAAAATCTCCATAGGAGACGCTTTAAAAATGTTTACAGGTTACATGTTTAGAGTTACACAGGAGGTCTAGTTCTAGAATTATTTTTCTCGCTCTAACGATCGCGGCGTATGTAACCTGTGTGTATCTGGCTCTGATACTAGCCCACTGCCTCACCAGCCGCTCACCTCACCGCACGGCCCTGACCCAAATCTTAAAATCTAATCAGATGACAGACCCTACTCCAAGATATCGCTCCCAGTTACTCCCCCCACCCGCTGATTGAAATCCCTCCATGACCACCTCACACCCCCCTACTGACAGACCTCTCTCCCCAGCCTATCCCCACACACCTTCTCACCTGCTGACTTGTGGATAGGGAATCACTCCCGCAGTGTTATTGTGTTCTGCCAGTGGGGAGCCTTCCCTACCCACACAATACAATCATCAGTGTTGCTAACCATAACTGGCAGCACTGATTGTTTTGGGAAAAACCTGACAGGCTGGTTGTACTCAAGTTGATTAATAGATTGACTTGTGTACAACCAGCTAGCCCATACATAGATCAACTATGGCTGGTCTCTGCTTAATTGGCTTAATTTCAATCCATGTATTGCCCACCTAACCACTACGCAGTCCCTGAACATCCTTCCACAAACCTTTACATTTTTTCTTTCCAGATTCCATCATCCTCCTCTCCTGTACATAGTGCCCACTGTCATACCTTCCACACTCCTCTCCTGTACATGCTGCTCACTGTCATACCCTCCACACGTCTCTCTATACATAGTGCCAACTGTCATACACTTCTGTTCTGTACATAGTCCTCACTGTCATACCCTCCACATTCCTCTCCCGTGCATACTACCCACTGTCATAGACTTTTCCTGTACATAGTGCCCACTGTCATACCATCCACACTCCTCTCCTGTACATACTTCTCACTGTGATACACTTCTCTCCTGTACATAGTGCCCGCTGTCATACCCCCCACATTACTCTCCTGTACATATCGCCTGCTGTCATATACTCCCCACTCCTCTCCTGTACATACTACCCACTGTCTTACCCTCCACATTTGTCTTCTGTACATACTGCTCAGTATCATACCCTCTACACTGCTCTGCTGTACATACTACCCACTTTCATAAACTCCTCTACTGTACATAGTGCCGGCTGTCATAGTTACATAGTAGGTGAGGTTGAAAAAGACACAAGTCCATCAAGTCCAACTCATGTGTGTGATTATATGTCAGTATTACATTGTATATCCCTGTATGTTGCGGTCGTTCAGGTGCTTATCTAATAGTTTTTTAATGCCAATATTCTGTTTGCTTTGTTAGCAGCAGCTTGGCATTGCATGCCATTGCTGAGCCTGTCATCTACTAGGACCCCCAGGTCCTTTTCCATCCTAGATTCCCCCAGAGGTTCTCCCCCCAGTGTATAGATTGCATTCATATTTTTGCCACCCAAATGCATTATTTTACATTTTTCCACATTAAACCTCATTTGCCATGTAGTTGCCCACTCCATTAATTTGTTCAGACTTTCTGGCAAGGTTTCCACATCCTGCAGAGAAGTTATTGCCCTGCTTAGCTTAGTATCGTCTGCAAATACAGAGATTGAACTGTTTATCCCATCCTCCAGATCGTTTATGAACAAAATAAATAGGATTGGTCCCAGCACAGAACCCTGGGGAACCCCACTACCCACCCCTGACCATTCTGAGTACTCCCCATTTATCACCACCCTCTGAACTCGCCCTTGTAGCCAGTTTTCAATCCATGTACTCACCCTATGGTCCATGCCAACGGACCTTATTTTTTACAGTAAACGTTTATGGAGAACTGTGTCAAATGTTTTTGCAAAATCCAGATACACCACGTCTACAGGCCTTCCTTTATCTAGATGGCAACTCACCTCCTCATAGAAGGTTAATAGATTGGTTTGGCAAGAACGATTCTTCATTAATCCATGCTGATTACTGCTAATGATACCATTCTCATTACTAAAATCTTGTATATAGTCCCTTATCATCCCCTCCAGGAGCTTGCATACAATTGATGTTAGGCTAACTGGTCTGTAATTCCCAGGGATGTATATATCTTGGTCCTTTTTTAAATATCAGTGCTACATTGGCTTTTCTCCACTCAGCTGGTACCATTCCAGTCAGTAGGCTGTTCGTACAAATTAGAAACAATGTTCTGGCAATTACTTGACTGAGTTCCTTAAGGACCCTCGGGTGCAAGCCATCTGGTCCCCGTGACTTATTAGTGTTACATTTTTCAAGTCTATTTCTAATTCTGTCCTCTGTTAGCCATGAGGGTGCTTCCTGTGACATGTCCTGAGAATAAACATTGCAGTTTTGGTTACTGAAGCCCTCTGATTCCCTTGTGAAGACTGAGGAGAAGAATAACTTCACTATCTCTCCATCCTTAGTAACCAGATTCCCTTCATCATTCTTTATGGGACCAATATGATCTGACCTCCCTTTCTTACTATTTATGTACTTAAAGAATTTCTTGGGATTTTTTTTACTCTCCTCCGTTATGTGCCTTTCCTGTTCTATCTTAGCCGCCCTGATTGCACCCTTACATTTCTTGTTGCATTCTTTGTAAAGTTGGAATGCTGGTGATGATCCCTCAGCCTTTTATTTTTTTGAAGGCCTTCGCCTTTGCTTTTATATGCATTTTTACGTTGGAGTTAGGCTACCCAGGACTTTTATTAGCTGTTTTAAATGTATTTCCCAATGGGATGCACTGGCTAATGCCCTTATTTAATATACTCTTAAAGAATACTCATTTTTCCTCTGTGTTCTTTGTTCCTAAGATTTTATCACAATTAGTATCTTCCTACCCTCCTACACTCCTCACCTGTGCACACTACCCACTCTCACACCATCCACACTCCTCTCCTGTACATACTGCCCAATGTCATACCCACCACACTCCTTTCCTGTACATACCGCCCACTGTCCCACCCTCCACAACCCTCTCCTGTACATACTGCCCCCATCATACCCTCCACACTCCTCTCCTGTACATACTGCTCCCATCATACCCTCCACACTCATCTCCTGTACATACTCCCCACTGTTATACCCTCCACATTCCTCTCCTGTACATAGTGCCCACTGTTATACCCTCCACATTCCTCTCCCTCACCTGCACATACTTCCAAATTGAATACCATCCATACTCCTCCCCTATGCCTCTTACCCACAAAAACAATTATGTAATATTATATTGAATATCCTCGATGTTACCAGCTCCAGAATGGGCACAGTTTTGTTAGTTCAACTAAAGGAAATATTCTCAGTCCTCATATTTGTTCTGCCCGTTATTAGTACTCATTTAATTTTGTGATTACTATTATAATGTATAGAGGAACATAGGGGATGTCAGCTACTCTAAATATACCACTGGTAAAAAAAAAGTGTCCCTGAAAATATTTTTGAAATGTTGGCAACTATGCACTTGGGCAATGCCCAAGGGCCACCAGGTCATTAGGGGGCCCCATGAGAGGCTCCTGGGATCCTGCGATATTAAATCGGTAGTAAACTTTGCTAACATTACTACTTTTTTAGAGGCCCTGAGGTAGGTTATGCCATAATGTACAAGTATGCACAGAATATTAGCACATTAGGGTACACTTGTCAGACTGAGCCCTCCATCACTGCGCTGTGATCAATCCGGCTGGTCCTGGGCGCTTCCATCTTCACCCAGTCTTCCTTCCGGGTTCTGTGCCTTCGGTCACTTGTCTTGGCCGGGCCAGCACCAGGCCCATGATGTTCTTAATCCGGCCCTGATTCTCCCACCTGAGCTGTGGATCTCTGCAGCTCCTCCAGAGTTACCATGCACCTCTTGGCTGCTTCTCTGATGAATGCTCTCCTTGCCCGGCCAGTCAGTTTAGGTGGACGGCCATGTCTTGGTAGGTTTTCAGTTGTACCATACTCTTTCCATTTTCCGATGATGGATTGAACAGAGCTCCATGAGATGTTCAAAGGAGAAGTCCAGCCTGAGCTTTTTAGGTTGGGCTTCTCCTATTGGTCACAGGAGTGCAAATTCGTCTTGCCCACCTGTGACCTGTTTTCAGCGGAGAGTCTGAAGTCTGCTCTCGGCTGACGTCACTGCAATCAGTCGAGGCGGCGCGTCATCCCGACTTCCGAAGTCTGGATCCGCCAGCTGCCTTGACTGATAGCAGTCTCAGCCGCTCCCCGCCCCTCCACAGCTCAGCGCTCCAATGATCATGGAGGATCCGACCAGGAGAGATGCTGACGGACAGGCAGCATCTCTCCGCTCTGGGAGGAGTGAGAACCGAGCCATCGGCGGTGTTCGGTGGTTCGGTTCTCAGCGCAGAGACGGCGGGGGACAGCTGTAGCATCGGTCTGATGCTGCATCCACGGAGGTAAGTATAGATCTATAAAAAAAAAAATACCCCATACTTCTCTTTTAAAGCTTGGGATATATATTTTTATAAACTAATCCTGCTTTAAACTTCTCCACAACTTTATCCCTGACCTGTCTGGTGTGTTCCTTGGCCTTCATGATGTTATTTGTTCGCTAAGGTTCTCTAACAAACCTCTGAGGGCTTCACAGAACAGTTGTATCTATACTGAGATTAACCACTTAAAGACCAGCCGCCGCAGTTCTACTGCGGCAGGTTGGCTCTCCTGGGCGAATCGCCGTCATTTGACAGCATTAAGAGCCTTAGAGGGCACACGCGCGGCGCGAAGCCGGAGACTACGCGTGTGATTGGCGGCCGCGATGTCCGCCGGCCACCCGCGATCGCTCCTCGGAGAGACAGAAAGGGGATCTGTCAATCTAAACAGACAGATACTCGTTCTGTCAGGGAAGTAGAGAGAAAGTAAAGGATTAGAATTGAATAAAAATAGAATAGAATAGTATAGAAATGATATAAACATTACCCAAATTTCAAATAAAATAAATTTGAATAGAATATAAACAAATAGATTAGAATAGAATAGAATTCACTAAAATAGTATAGAAAAGAAAAGCATAGAATAGAATAGAAAAAAGCAATAGAATAGAAAGAATATAATCATCTTCCAAAATTCAAATAAATTAGAATTTAAGCAGAATAGAAAAAAACTGAATAGAATAGAAAGAATATAAAAATTTCCCAAAATTCGAATAAAATAAATTTGAATTCGAATAGAATAGAAAAGAATATTATTATTAATATTATTATTATACAGGATTTATATAGCATCAACAGTCTGTGCAGCGCTTTACAACATGGGGGCAGACAGTACAGTTAGATTAGAATGGAATAGAAAAAAAAAGAATATAATTCACTAAAATAGAAAAGAAAAAAAAATAAAATAGAATAGAATAGAAAAAAACCCCCAAAAGAATACAATAGAAAGAATATAGTCATCTTCCGAAATTAGAATTTTGAATAGAATAAATTTGAATTTGAGTAGAATTGAAAAGAATAGAATGGAATAAACAATAGAAAATGATATAAAAGAATAGATTAGAATAGAAAGAATATAACAATATTGTTTTCTGACATTTCAAATAGAATAGAAAAAAATAGACTATAATAGAAAATAAAAGAATAGAATATAATGGAATAGAAAGAATATAACAACCGCTCCACTTTGGAATCCACTGATATGTAGATGAGGGGGCGGGACGCATGGATAGGGGAGGCGGCCCCCCGTGCGCCCTCTATGGACCGTGCGTTGGAGAAAACATTGATGCCTCCTCAGTCCTCACCACCTTCTTTCACCCCATTGATCCTCACACTTGCACGCCGCAACCGCATGCAATGCGTTCACTCAAATGGGCCCCATTTGGCAGGTGCTACATCTATTAAAAGCAACAGGGGGTATAATTAGTGTCAGAGCATGTGTACACTCCCAGCTGCTGCCTCTACAGCTAAAGGGGGTAGCAGTTGGGGGGGGGGGGGCTGTGGGTGGTAAAAGTGCAACTTAACAATGGGGTTTTATCGCTCCCACCCACCCAAAATCTCACATGTGAATGAACACTAATTGTGTGCACAGCAAGTATGCTTATTTTCTTGTGTGACAAAAGCATTTGGACTAGAGTGACCCCCCAGGACCTGGACCGGAGCAGAGACGTCATTTATTGGAACTGATCCTCTTTCCCTCTTGCAGCAGCTGAAATACAGCTTCTCCTCCTCTCCCTCCCCAGCTGCATTCAGCTGCTGCAGGAGGAAGGGGATCAGTTAAAGTAAATTCTACCCCCGCCGCCCCTCCTGTCCTGGTTCCCCTTCCTTTCTGCTCCCCAGGACCCCCTGTGTGCTCCCCTGGTCCACCTCGCAGTGCTGCTACGTTACCCTCTCTCCCCGCACTTCATCATGAGAGATTGTGAGCATGTGATATTTTTATCAGCCCCATTCCTTCTCTGAATGAACACAGTGAGTGATGGGTACCCATCACTCACTGTGCTCATTCACAACTGAAGCATAGTAAACTGGGTTTAGTATGCTTTCGTTTGTAAATGAACAGGAAGCTCTGTACAGCTGAGGCTGCGGAAATGGAGATTGGGGACTGTGTCTGTTTAGACCCCTAATATTTCACCAAAGTAATAAAAAAAACTACAATTGTAAAATAATAATAATAATAATAATAATAATAATAATAATAATAATAATAAAATGATAAAAACAAAAAACTACTAACACCATCCACTGCCCTACTGACACCTTCCACTACTCTACTGACACCATCCACTGCTCTACTGACACCGTCCACTGCCCTACTGACACCGTCCACTGCCCTACTGACACCATCCACTGCCCTTCTGACACCTTCCACTACTCTCCTGACACCATCCACTACTCTACTGACACCGTCCACTGCCCTACTGACACCGTCCACTGCCCTACTGACACCTTCCACTGCCCTTCTGACACCGTCCAATACTCTCCTGACACCATCCACTACTCTACTGACACCGTCCACTGCCCTACTGACACCGTCCACTGCCCTACTGACACCTTCCACTGCCCTTCTGACACCTTCCACTACTCTACTGACACCATCCACTACTCTACTGACACCGTCCACTGCCCTACTGACACCGTCCACTGCTCTACTGACACCGTCCACTGCCCTACTGACACCGTCCACTGCTCTACTGACACCGTCCACTGCTCCACTGACACCATCCACTACTCTACTGACACCATCCACTGCCCTACTGACACCGTCCACTGCCCTACTGACACCATCCACTGCCCTACTGACACCATCCACTGCTCTACTGACACCATCCACTGACCTACTGACACCGTCCACTGCTCTACTGACACCGTCCACTGCTCTACTGACACCATCCACTGCCCTACTGACACCATCCACTGCCCTACTGACACCATCCACTGCTCTACTGACACCATCCACTGCCCTACTGACACCGTCCACTGCTCTACTGACACCGTCCACTGCTCTACTGACACCGTCCACTGCTCTACTGACACCATCCACTGCCCTACTGACACCATCCACTGCCCTACTGACACCATCCACTGCTCTACTGACACCATCCACTGCCCTACTGACACCATCCACTGCCCTACTGACACCATCCACTGCCCTACTGACACCATCCACTGCTCTACTGACACCATCCACTGCCCTACTGACACCATCCACTGCTCTACTGACACCATCCACTACTCTACTGACACCGTCCACTGCCCTACTGACACCATCCACTGCCCTACTGACACCATCCACTGCTCTACTGACACCATCCACTGCCCTACTGACACCGTCCACTGCCCTACT
Source organism: Lithobates septentrionalis (assembly GCA_037952835.1). Lineage (NCBI taxonomy): Eukaryota > Metazoa > Chordata > Amphibia > Anura > Ranidae > Lithobates > Lithobates septentrionalis. Next base: position 48,300 of record JBBDGP010004213.1, on the reverse strand, counting down.
GACACCGTCCACTGCTCTACTGACACCGTCCACTACTCTACTGACACCATCCACTGCCCTACTGACACCATCCACTGCTCTACTGACACCATCCACTGCTCTACTGACACCGTCCACTGCTCTACTGACACCGTCCACTGCCCTACTGACACCATCCACTGCTCTACTGACACCATCCACTACTCTACTGACACCGTCCACTGCTCTACTGACACCGTCCACTGCCCTACTGACACCATCCACTGCTCTATTGACACCATCCACTACTCTACTGACACCGTCCACTGCCCTACTGACACCATCCACTGCTCTACTGACACCATTCACTACTCTACTGACACCGTCCACTACTCTACTGACACCATCCACTGCCCTACTGACACCGTCCACTGCTCTACTGACACCATCCACTGCTCTACTGACACCATCCACTGCCCTACTGACACCATCCACTGCTCTACTGACAACGTCCACTACTCTACTGACACCGTCCACTGCCCTACTGACACCGTCCACTGCCCTACTGACACCATCCACTGCTCTACTGACACCATCCACTGCCCTACTGACACTGTCCACTGCCCTACTGACACCGTCCACTGCTCTACTGACACCGTCCACTACTCTACTGACACCGTCCACTACTCTACTGACACCATCCACTGCCCTACTGACACCATCCACTGCTCTACTGACACCATCCACTACTCTACTGACACCATCCACTACTCTACTGACACCGTCCACTGCTCTACTGACACCGTCCACTGCCCTACTGACACCGTCCACTGCCCTACTGACACCATCCACTGCTCTACTGACACCATCCAATACTCTACTGACACCGTCCACTGCCCTACTGACACCATCCACTGCTCTACTGACACCATTCACTACTCTACTGACACCGTCCACTACTCTACTGACACCATCCACTGCCCTACTGACACCATCCACTGCTCTACTGACACCATCCACTACTCTACTGACACCATCCACTACTCTACTGACACCATCCACTGCCCTACTGACACCATCCACTCCCCTACTGACACCGTCCACTGCCCTACTGACACCATTCACTGCCCTACTGACACCATCCACTGCCCTACTGACACCGTCCACTACCCTACTGACACCATCCACTACTCTATTGACACCGTCCACTGCCCTACTGACACCATCCACTGCTCTACTGACACCATCCACTGCCCTACTGACACCGTCCACTGCTCTACTGACACCGTCCACTGCCCTACTGACACCGTCCACTGCTCTACTGACACGGTCCACTGCCCTACTGACACCGTCCACTGCTCTACTGACACCGTCCACTGCTCTACTGACACCGTCCACTGCTCTACTGACACCGTCCACTGCCCTACTGACACCATCCACTACTCTACTGACACCATCCACTGCCCTACTGACACCATCTACTGCTCTACTGACACCGTCCACTGCTCTACTGACACCGTCCACTGCTCTACTGACACCGTCCACTGCTCTACTGACACTGTCCACTGCTCTACTGACACCGTCCACTGCTCTACTGACATCATCCACTGCTCTACTGTCACCGTCCACTGCTCTACTGACACCATCTACTGCTCTACTGACACCGTCCACTGATCTACTGACACCATCCACTGCTCTACTGAAACCGTCCACTGCTCTACTGACACCGTCCACTGCTCTACTGACACCGTCCACTGCTCTACTGACACCGTCCACTGCTCTACTGACACCGTCCACTGCTCTACTGACACTGTCCTCTGCTCTACTGACACCGTCCACTGCCCTTCTGACACTGTCCTCTGCTCTACTTACGCCATCCACTGCCCTACTGACACCAACTGCTCTACTGACACCATCCACTGCTCTACTGACACCATCCACTGCTCTACTAACACCGTCCACTGCCCTACTGATATCGCCCACTGCTCTAGTGAGACTGTCCACTGCTCTACTGACACCATCCACTGCTCTACTGACACTGTCCACTGCTCTACTGACACCATCCACTGCTCTACTGACACCATCCACTGCTCTACTGACACCTTCCACTGCTCTACTGACACCATCCACTGCTCTACTGACACCGTCCTCTGCTCTACTGACACCGTCCACTGCTCTACTGACACCATCCACTGCTCTACTGACACCATCCACTGCTCTACTGACACCATCCACTGCTCTACTCACACCGTCCTCTGCTCTACTGACACCATCCACTGCTCTACTCACACCGTCCTCTGCTCTACTGACACCGTCCACTGCTCTACTGACACCATCCACTGCTCTACTGACACCGTCCACTGCTCTACTGACACCATCCACTGCCCTACTGACACCATCCACTGCCCTACTGACACCATCCACTGCCCTACTGACACTGTTCGAAAAAAGAGAATATGTGACTTTAAATGAGGACAGGGTAGTGCCTCCATCCCGGGTTCAGGAAAATAAACAGGGACGACATTGGGACTTTAAATGAGGCCGTTGGCAGGATGGAGTTGAAATAAAAGGTCAATTTATTGCATAGGCATCCAAAAATACATAACACAATGTGAGCATAGAAGGTTGCATGCACATACACGCTAAACAAAACCTGCATAAATACATGCTTATACAGCAGATAACATGACATCTGAGCAACAAATCAGAATTGACAGATTTCATAAAGGGAGTACATATACAAAACTGGGAGGTACATGCCAGCATGATGTAAAAGGTACACATAAAAGTATAATTTCCTAAAAACATTGATCCGGATGAAATCCTATTAAAACAAAAGTAGCTGCATCCATATTGCCCGACGCGTTTCTGTGAATAACACTTCTTCAGGGGCAGATGCAGTGGGGTATCTGTAAATAACAAAATATGAAAACATCGACCAATGAGCTAAGAGCAACCAGAAAGGACAGCGAGTCGATTTCTGGATACTTACACTATGTACCTAACTAAGGTGTATCGTAGGGTGGGCACCGGGCTAAAATGGTTTGTTCTCCCCCGGAGCTGAGGCGGCCAAGGACCCAACACAGGACAGGCAGGCGGCATGCATTTTTAGGCACCTGTCTTTCTCCCTCGGACGCAGCCTTCACTCCCGCACACGTGCAGAAGCCATGGCTTTAGGAAGCTTTTGTCCCAAGCACATTAAGGTAACATTTAGTGGTTCCTCCTTTGGTAGTACTCTACTTTTTATACTCATTTTGTCAACTACATTGGCTTATCTCAATGGACTTTTTATCCATTTCAGATACACATCCATGATGATTTTGTTTGGGTTTTCGCTTTTTTGTTGGAGGTGATGGTTTGTGTTCTGGGGATGATGCCTATGTATGCCTGTCCTGTGTTGGGTCCTTGGCCGCCTCAGCTCCGGGGGAGAACAAACCATTTTAGCCCGGTGCCCACCCTACGATACACCTTAGTTAGGTACATAGTGTAAGTATCCAGAAATCGACTCGCTGTCCTTTCTGGTTGCTCTTAGCTCATTGGTCGATGTTTTCATATTTTGTTATTTACAGATACCCCACTGCATCTGCCCCTGAAGAAGTGATATTCACAGAAACGCGTCGGGCAATATGGATGCAGCTACTTTTGTTTTAATAGGATTTCATCCGGATCAATGTTTTTAGGAAATTATACTTTTATATGTACCTTTTACATCATGCTGGCATGTACCTCCCAGTTTTGTATATGTACTCCCTTTATGAAATCTGTCAATTCTGATTTGTTGCTCAGATGTCATGTTATCTGCTGTATAAGCATATATTTATGCAGGTTTTGTTTAGCGTGTATGCGCATGCAACCTTCTATGCTCACATTGTGTTATGTATTTTTGGATGCCTATGCAATAAATTGACCTTTTATTTCAACTCCATCCTGCCAACGGCCTCATTTAAAGTCCCAATGTCTTCCCTGTTTATTTTACTGACACTGTTCAGTAGGGCAGTTGATGATGTACAAAGAAACGTGAGTTTTGCCTACAGTGAAGCATGGTGGTGGGAGTGTCATGGTCTGGGGCTGCATGAGTGCTGCCGGCACTGTGGAGCTACAGTCCATTGAGGGAACTATGAATGCCAACATGTACTGTGACATACTGAAGTAAAGCACGATCCCCTCCCTTCAGAGACTGGACCGCAGGGCAGTATTCCAACATGATAACGACCCCAAACACACCTCCAAGACGACCACTGCCTTGCTAAAGAAGCTGAGGGTAAAGGTGATGGACTGGCCAAGCATGTCTCCAGACCTAAACCCCATTGATCATCTGTGGGACATCCTTAAAGGGAAGGTGGAGGAGCTCAAGGTCTCTAACATCCACCATCTCTATGATGTAATCATGGAGGAGGGGAAGAGACTCCAGTGACAACCTGTGAAGCTCTGGTGAACTCCATGCCCAAGAGGGTTAAGGCAGTGCTGGAAAATAATGGTGTCCACACAAAGTATTGACACTTTGGGCCCAATTTGGACATTTTCACTTAGGGGTGTACTCACTTTTGTTGCCAGTGGTTTAGACATTAATGGCTGTGTGTTGAGTTATTTTGAGGGGACAGCAAATTTACACTGTTATACAAGCTGTACACTCACTACTTTACATTGTAGCAAAGTGTCATTTCTTCAGTGTTGTCACATGAAAAAGATAGAAGAAAATATTTACAAAACTGTGAGGGGTGTACTCACTTTTGTGAGATACTGTACATACCCCTCGGGGGCGGTGCTATGTTGGCTGACATACGAGAGGTGGGAACGTCCCGCCATGCATCATCTGCAGGGTTAATGACAGCAACCTATTCATACAATTTCTACAAAGTATTTTCGGTAATATTTGTAAGTAGCGGGAAAAAAAAGGAATGAAAAACAAGAAAACATTCATATGACATAAATTGCATTAGCACGCATTCATTAAAGCACTGCAAGAGATCTAATAAGCCTAAATGGGCCAATATTAATAAATAGATTTTTTTTCTTGCTGAGTAACGCGCAGTGTTAGAGAAGGAGATCGAGCGTAATGCATCTCCTACCGAGTCCGTGTTGGCAGTCAATGTGGAATGACATAACAAATCGCTGTCAGAGCGGCGCTGGCAGGTCTCCAAGGATGAAATCTATGGATCTGTGTAATATTTTTATGTTATTGTGACATCCGATGCGTGTCTTCGCTTTATTCAGATCCCCGGCCGCTCTATCAATTGATGACCGTACGAATAACAAAATAAAAAAGAATTTTAATATTTCAAACAGCATTTTCCTAGCCGGCCTGTCTGTGTGTAGCTCTGGAATAGATGTGGTCTGCGTGCCGAGACTCTTCTACTCATTACTCAGCAAGGAAAAAATGTCTTTCTTGTTCATACATCACGGGACGCAGAGCCTTTGATAATTACTAAGTGGGTTAGATAGTCACCATCAAGGTGATTGGACACTGGCAACCCTAATTACAAGGCGAGTTCCTCCCCTATATAACCCCCTCCCATATGGAGAGCACCTCAGTTTTTTCGCCAGTGTCTAATTTGGTTGGTCACGTTGAAGATGTGTTGAGAAGAAAAGCTCTGTTTGATGGTCTCTGCGGGGGGCCTAGGAGCTACACAACCGGATCCATACCTTGGGCCAATTAATATCACCTAAGATGGATGGTCCCGGGGCCTCGTGAAAGAAGAAACGAGGTTTTGCCTGTAATGTCTCTCTTTGAGGACTGGGCTCTGGGATCCAGCACTTTGGGGCACAAATTAAAAGTTGCACGAAAAGTTTTCTGGCAAAGTCTTCTACAAGTCCAGGGAAGAGGATCCTGTAAATAGGAACCCAGAACCCTGAAGGTTGGCACAACATTACCCGCCGTGATGGGCGAAGGTTGGATCTGTCTGTTCTCAGCAGTTTCCTGTGGCAGGGATAAGGTAAGTGAAGACAATCCTAGGTATTTACCTTGAAGTGGCTGTAAATCCACTTTTTTGGACTTCTACCTATAGGTAAGCCTAGAATAAGGCTTACCTATAGGTAGTGGAAATATCTCCTAAACGTGCGCGGTTTAGGAGATATTTCACTTGTAGTCTGCCGAAAATTCCACCGGCGCATGGGCAGGGAAGAAACAAAACTAAGTGCCGTTTCTTCCCTAGCCTGTGCCGTAAATCGCGGCTCCCGTGCGCATGCGCGGGAGTGACGTCACGCGGCTCCGGCGAATCACAGAGCGGGAGTCCGCGGCCCGGAAGGAAGAGGGGCCAGAAGATGGGCGCTGCCTACACAGGGGACATCGCTGGATTCTTTTGCAGATAAGTGGCACATAATGGGCTAGTATGCGATGCATACTAGCCCATTATGCTTTTCATTTGCAGGCTTTGCAGCGAGCAAAAGAGGAAGTAAAACCCATCAGGGTTTTACTTCCTCTTTAAGGATTATCTTCTGTGAGTAGTTTGTATGTCTTACCTGGTTTCCGCCACTAGAGGGAGTAAGAGACATACCTGGTGTCTACTTACGTGCCTTCCAGGATACACGCTCAGTGAAGCTGGTCTGTGAAGCCGCTCACCTCCTCCGCTGCAGGCTCTGCCACATAAACTGAAAGGGAGGATCCCACGTAGCCTTAGGGTCCCATGTAGTCCTCCGGAGGTCTCCATTCTCCCCCCCTCGCCCCCGGCCGCCGCCATGATGGTCCTACACATGCGCGCAGGGGGGGGGCGCGCTTTTACGGCGGATTCAGTGGGGAAGGAGGGGGGCGTGGTTGCGGGCGCCATGCACGTGCGGCGTGCGCGGCGCATCAGTGCACAGGCGCGAGGCGGCAATGTTTAAAGCCCAGGATGCCGAAGCCTCTGTAAGTGGTGGGACACAGAGCTGTGGGCAGTAAGCATCTCAGTGGATTCGGATCCAGGCATACTAAGACACCTACTCGGCATCAGGTTGTGCAGACTAAGCTAATGATTATATTGTAAGACTAAAGCACAACAGTGATTGCATCTATACTAGTACCTCTGCTTTTGCAGCTTAGGACTATGTCTCCCTGTAAGAGGGCTTCAGGGGCAGGTAGAAGAGGCACTATGAAGTCACCGCCTAGATCTAGGGGTTCTGGACATGCCTGCAGGATACCACCCCTCCCTGAAAGACTGGAGGCAGCCTAACAGGATGAGTCTGTACCCCTGTCAGTGGCGTCTCCAGCTTTCATATTTAGGGGGGGCACATGGGGGGACAGGGACAAAAATAGGGGGGCAATATAAAATGCATATATATATATATATATATATATATATATATATATATATATATAGAGCTATATATATATATATATATATATATATATATATATATATATATATAGATATATCTATCTATCTATATATATTTTATCTATCCTGGGGCCCTTTACCCCTTTACTACGATCCCACAACGGCCCTTTCACATGTTCTGCAGTGAGCTCCCTTCCTACTGTATTGGGGCCCCCCAGGGTGGCAGAAAACAAGAGATATATGTCACCAGCATACTAAGAAAATATAAGGGTCCAAAGCAGTGGGAGAACTATCAGGGTTGCAAAGGTTGTCTTGCCACCGGGCCCTGGTGTTCTGTCACTGTGGGGTTCCCCAGCCTCCTCTTGCTGTCCTGCCCCTGCTATTGACAGCGCTGGTCTGGCATTTCTTGGAATTTACAGGCTGGTTCTCCTGTCCTAAGGACGGGAGAAATCAGTCTGTTTTTTTAGTAACTGAGAGTCCTGGTGGAGTCCTTCCTGCAACTCGCTCTTCTCCTTGCCAATGAGGATGCAGGGGAAGGAGCAGATCGGGCGGCCATGGTTGTGTGAGCGCTTGCATTATGCAGTGTCAGCGAGCAGAGGGAGGGGGGAGGAATCACCCGCAGGAGCTGACTGGGGACGTTCTCCCTCTCAATAGAGACTGTGTTACCCCAGCGGTGGCCCAAGTAAGATGCGGCACATCCGATATGAATACAAACAAAAAGAAATTGCCTTTTTGTAAAAAAAAAAAAAAAAAAAAAATTAAAAAAAAAAAAAATTTTTTTTTTTGGGGGGGCACATGGTGGGGCCCAGCATAATGTTTGGGGGGGGGTCAGGGCCCCCTCTGGCCCCCCCCTAGGGTCGCCATTGACCCCTGTCAGGCTTTGCAGCCTCTCCCAATGTTGCAGCCCCTGTGTATGTCACTGAAGACACTATGAAAGCTGCATTGTATGGTTTAGAAGGAAGTATTGCTACTTTAATCACAACTTCCTTAAAGAGTAGCAGAAATTATTTGGACAAATATATCCAGAGGATTACCAGGGGCAAGACCACTTTGTTGCCGGTTAAGAAGAAGAGTAAACGTCCCTCGTTTAGATGTTCTCTTTCCCCAGCCCCTGGAGCCTCGACCTCCAGGCAGTGGCGACAGCCTCCCCAGTCCAATACTAGGGGAAAGGCCCAAGGCCAGACCCAAGGGCAGAAAAAGTCTTGGGGTCCAAGATCTATTAAGCAGAACCCCAAAGCCTCCTTATTAAGAGGTGCCCCCGCTCGGCTGAGTGGGGGGAAGGCTTCTGCGGTTTGCAGACGCCTGGCGGGAAGAGGTTCAGGACGAATGGGTAACCTCCACGGTGTCTCTGGGCTACAAGCTAGAGTTTTGGGAGCTTCCGTCATCCCGCTTTCTAAGGTCAAGAGTCTCCAAAGATCCAGAAAAAAGGAGGCCCTTGCTTCTGGCCTTAGAACGCCTGTTATCCCAAGGGGTGATTATAGACGTAGCCCCAGAAGAGCAAGGCTCGGGGTTCTACTCAAACCTCTTTACGGTTCCAAAACCAAACAGGGATGTCAGACCTATTCTAGATCTAAAAGACCTGAATCAGTTCCTAAACTTTCGTTCTTTCTGCATGAAGTCAATCCACTCAGTGGTTTCCACCCTTCAGGGAGGAGAATTTCTGGCATCGATAGACATCAAAGATGCATATTTACATGTGCCAATTTTCCCTGCTCACCAAAGGTTTCTAAGGTTTGCGGTGGAGCAGCGCCACTTCCAGTTTGTGGCCCTACCTTTCGGTCTTGCTACCGCACCTCGAGTGTTTATGAAGGTTCTAGCCTCGCCCCTGGCAAAGCTAAGGGCCCAAGGCATAGCAGTAACAGCTTATCTGGACGATTTGCTACTCGTAGAACAGTCCATAGCACGCTTAGACCGCAATGTGCTCAGCACAATGAAGTATTTAGAGTACCTAGGCTGGGTCCTCAATCTAGAAAATTCTCATTACAGCCCCTAAAAAGGCTGGAATATTGGGGCATGGTCACAGACACAGTCCAAAGCAGAAGCCATAAAGGAATATAGCCACTCTCTCATGCTCACTCCTGAGATGGACTAAGGGATGTGTATTGTGCATAAAGAAGTGTTCATGACCCCAATTAATGTGCACTGCTTATTTCAAACAAAAGGAAGTGAGGGCAAAAAAGACACAGAGGTTGTTACAAGAGGCAGAAAAACACAGTAAGAAAAAAAATGAATGAAAATTGGATTACAGGACCATTAAATAGGTTCTTCAGCCTTTTTGTAATAAAAGAACACTAACCTGTCCAGGTATCCAGAGCTGTCCTCACCTGGGCTGGTTCTGTCCAGGTATCCAGAGCTGTCCTCACCCGGGCTGGTTCTGTCCAGGTATCCAGAGCTGTCCTCACCCGGGCTGGTTCTGTCCAGGTATCCAGAGCTGTCCTCACCCGGGCTGGTTCATGTCGGTCTTTGGGTCCCTGGAGCTGGCAAGTTTAGTGTGGGAATCCGGCTATGATTCCTGGCGGCTTAACTGGCAGCTTCCCACTGCATTGTGTGAATGGTCCTGCAGCCTGCTGGGAGCTACGATGTGTCCCAGAAGACTGCAGGCGGGGGAGGAACCGAACTTCTCGTGGAATCACCTAGGCGATCCAACCAGAAGAGGGAGCGGGTCAGTGGCGACTGGTGGTATATATATTTTTTTGGAAGGGGGGGGGGGGCGGCAAACAATCCACCCGCCCGCCCAGGGCTCTGCAACCCGAGCCCACCCTTTTTTAAAGCTTATTAGAACCTCTGGCTCTAATCATGTGCTTCTAAAAAAAAAAAATCTGGTGTCCTGCATGTAGATTAGGGGGCCAGACGTATGGATTAGGGGGGCGCCAATGGGGGGCCACCAATGGAGTGGTACCAACCAAAACTAGGTACCCGCTCCCCCCCAAAAAATAAAAAAATTCCATAAGTGTTTGAGGAGAGTGGGAGAAGGACATAAAGAAGGACTTTCCTTTTTCGGGTGAAGTTCTGCTTTATGTAGTGGATGTGTATGGGTTATTTTGGGGGAATGAGCATAGTGTTTAGTGTCCCTTTTCTGTATGAATGTAAATAGGATTCAGATTCTGTATGTGGTTCTTTTTTTTTTGGGGGGGGGGGGTATCTTGTGCCTTAATCCCTCTCTCTCTGGTTTTACGGGTTTAAATAATCTCTGCCAACCACAAAGTCAAGGATGCAGGCTTAAGGTACAGTGCCAGCCTACTACTGAACCACTTGGGGGTCTTTAACTGCCTTCAGGAGGTAAGAGGTTGCTACATAAGATTTCAAATTGCAAACAATATATTAAATCCAAACATTTGATGACTGCAGATAAAAAAAATGAATATTCTTTACCATACGTGCATAAAAAAAAATGTAAAAATTGCTCCGGGTGTGAACTGGTTAAATAACACTTAACTTTTAGTGTCAGAGATGTCTAAATTGCATGCTATCGGTGTCGATATTCCACCTTCAATTACCAACACTAGCAGGGAAAAGGGTCGATTAAGCCTTACAATTTAATGAGATTATATCCCATATGCCTTCTCATTTTTAAACACTAGGTGGTGACAGAGGACCAGAAATGTTTCCAAACAGTGACATCTCCTGGCCTTGCGTAGTCTCAAACAAGGACTTGTGCCTTGAAATAGGAGAGAACTATCTCAAATTTGTGAGGTATAGTTAGCCAATGATTGGGCAGCAATGTGTTAAATGACTCAGAGACCCAAAATCTTTTATCTTAAATTAACCAATTCATGAACAGACATGCTTTTGCTAGTTTCTACTGATTATCCTCAACTGACCCTCTAGAACAGACTTTCTCAACCTTTTTAACATGGAGGAAACCCTTGAAATAGCTCTCTGGTCTCAGGGAACCCAAAGTTGCCAACTGTCCCGGATTTCCCGGGACATTCCCGGGACTCGGACTCCATTCCCGAATTTGTGGTGTCCCGGGAAATGTCCCGAAAAATCCGGTTCTAGCCATGATGCTGCGGACACACTACTAGGACACCTCTGAGGTGGGGGGGGGGGGGGGGGGGGGGCGCACCGCTGTGGGACTTCTGATTAGAGGGGGGGAGCACTGGGGACACCTGATGTGAGGGGGGGTCCACTGGGGACACCTGATGTGAGGGGGGGCACCACTGGGGACACCTAATGTGAGAGGGGGCTCCACTGGGGACACCTAATGTGAGGGGGGGCTCCACTGGGGGCACCTGATGTGAGGGGGGCTCCACTGGGGACACCTAATGTGAGGGGGGGCTCCACTGGGGACACCTAATGTGAGGGGGGGCTCCGCTGGGGACACCTGATGTGAGGGGGAGCTCCACCGGGGACACCTGATGTGAGGGGGAGCTCCGCCGGGGACACCTGATGTGAGGGGGAGCTCCGCCGGGGACACCTGATGTGAGGGGGAGCTCCGCCGGGGACACCTGATGTGAGGGGGAGCTCCGCCGGGGACACCTGATGTGAGGGGGAGCTCCGCCGGGGACACCTGATGTGAGGGGGAGCTCCGCCGGGGACACCTGATGTGAGGGGGGGCTCCGCCGGGGACACCTGATGTGAGGGGGAGCTCCGCCGGGGACACCTGATGTGAGGGGGAGCTCTGCCGGGGACACCTGATGTGAGGGGGAGCTCCGCCGGGGACACCTGATGTGAGGGGGAGCTCCGCCGGGGATACCTGATGTGAGGGGGAGCTCCGCCGGGGACACCTGATGTGAGGGGGAGCTCCGCTGTGGACACCTGATGTGAGGGGGGGGCTCCGCCGGGGACACCTGATGTGAGGGGGGGCTCCGCCAGGGGACATCTGATGTGAGGGGGAGCTCCGCCGGGGACACCTGATGTGAGGGGGAGCTCCGCCGGGGACACCTGATGTGAGGGGGGCTCCTCCGGGGACACCTGATGTGAGGGGGGGCTCCACCGGGGACACCTGATGTGAGGGGGAGCTCCGCTGGGGACACCTGATGTAAGGGGGGGCTCCGCTTGGGACACCTGATGTGAGGGGGGCTCCACTGGGGACACCTGATGTGAGGGGGAGCTCCGCCGGGGACACCTGATGTGAGGGGGAGCTCCGCTGGGGACACCTGATGTGAGGGGGAGCTCCGCTGGGGACACCTGATGTGAGGGGGAGCTCCGCTGGGGACACCTGATGTGAGGGGGAGCTCCGCTGGGGACACCTGATGTGAGGGGGGGGCACCGCTGGGGACACTTGATATGAGGGGGAGCTCCGCCGGGGACACCTGATGTAAGGGGGAGCTCCGCTGGGGACACCTGATGTGAGGGGGAGCTCCGCTGGGGACACCTGATGTGAGGGGGGGCTACGCCGGGGACTCCTGATATGAGGGGGAGCTCCGCTTTGGACACCTGATGTGAGGGGGGGCTCCGCTGGGGACACATGATGTGAGGGGGAGCTCCGCCGGGAGCACCTGATGTGAGGGGGAGCTCCGCCGGGCACTCCTAATGTGAGGGGGGGCTCCGCCGGGGACTCCTGGTGTGAGAGGGGGCTCCCCCGGGGACTCCTGGTGTGAGAGGGGGCTCCGCCGGGGACTCCTGGTGTAAGGGGGGGCTCCGCCGGGGACTCCTGGTGTGAGGGGCTCCGCCGTGGACTCCTGGTGTGAGGGAGGGCTCCGCCAGGGACTCCTGGTGTGAAGGGGGCTCTGTCGGGGACTCCTGGTGTGAGGAGGGGCTCCGCCGTGGACTCCTGGTGTGAGGGAGGGCTCCGCCAGGGACTCCTGGTGTTAGGGGGGGCTCTGCCGGGGACTCCTGGTGTGAGGGGGGCTCCGTCGGGGACTCCTGGTGTGAGGGGGGCTCCGCCGGGGACTCCTGGTGTGAGGGGGGGCTCCACCGGGGACTCCTGGTGTTAGGGGGGCTCCGCCGGGGACTCCTGGTGTGAGGAGGGGCTCCGCCGGGGACACCTGATGTGAGGGGGAGCTCCGCCGGGGACACCTGATGTGAGGGGGGGCTCCGCCGGGGACACCTGATGTGAGGGGGAGCTCCGCCGGGGGCACCTGATGTGAGGGGGGCTCCGCTTGGGACACCTAATGTGAGGGGGGGCTCCACTGGGGACACCTGATGTGAGGGGGAGCTCCGCCGGGGACACCTGATGTGAGGGGGAGCTACGCCGGGGACACCTCATGTGAGGGGGGGCTCCGCCGGGGACACCTGATGTGAGGGGGAGCTCCTCTGGGGACACCTGATGTGAGGGAGAGCTCCGCCGGGGACACCTAATGTGAGGGGGGCTCCGCCGGGGACACCTGATGTGAAGGGGGGGCTCCGCCGGGGACTCCTGGTGTGAGAGGGGGCTCCGCCGGGGACTCCTGGTGTTAGCGGGGGCTCCACCGGGGACTCCTTGTGTGAGGGGGGGCTCCGCCGGGGACTCCTGGTGTGAGGGGGGCTCCGCCAGGGACTCCTGGTGTGAGGGGGCTCTGCCGGGGACTCCTGGTGTGAGAGGGGCTCCGCCGGGGACTCCTGGTGTGAGGGGGGCCTCTGCCGGGGACTCCTGGTGTGAGGGGGGCTCCGCCGGGGACTGCTGGTGTGAGGGGGGGTTCTGCCGGGGACTCCTGGTGTGAGGGGGGGCTCCGCCGGGGACTCCTGGTGTGAGGGGGAGCTCCGCCGGGGACTCCTGGTGTGAGGGGGGCTCTGCCGGGGACTCCTGGTGTGAGGGGGGCCCCGCCGGGGACTCCTGGTGTGAGGGGGGGCTCCGTCGGGGACTCCTGGTGTGAGGGGGGCTCTGCCGGGGACTCCTGGTGTGAGGGGGGGCTCCGCCGGGGACTCCTGGTGTGAGGGGGGGCTCCGCCGGGGACTCCTGGTGTGAGGGGGGCTCCGCCGGGGACTCCTGGTGTGAGGGGGGGCCCCGCCGGGGACTCCTGGTGTGAGGGGGGGCTCCGTCGGGGACTCCTGGTGTGAGGGGGGCTCTGCCGGGGACTCCTGGTGTGAGGGGGGGCTCCGCCGGGGACTCCTGGTGTGAGGGGGGGCTCCGCCGGGGACTCCTGGTGTGAGGGGGGGCTCCGCCGGGAACTCCTGGTGTGAGGGGGGGGCTCCGCTGGGGACATCTGATGTAAGGGGGGGCTCCGCTGGGGGCACCTGATGCAAGGACGGACTCTGCTGGGACATCTGACGCAAGGACGGACGGCTGGTGGCAGGCGACGTGGCTAGTGACACGCTGAAGGATCCCACTGATTCTGCATTATGGTGAGTTGAATGATTTCATTTTATATTACAATGTAATAATAGAAATAATGCACTTCAATCATCCTGACACCATAACAACCATGGTGCCGGGATGGTTGAAGTGCTAACACCAGGTGTTTGGAGTATCTTTATCTGCTGATTGTCAAACTTTCTAGAATACACATATTTTTATTGTTGTGTAGGATCTGGGGTTGCTGTCCCGTCATTTCCCTCTCCCCCTCTAATCCCTCTCCCCCTCTCTCCCTCTCCATCCCTCATTCATCTCAGACTCTAACCACACCCTCTTGAGCCACGCCCATTTAAGCCACGCCCACTGTGTTGCATAAACCACGTCCATTTTTCGCTGCAGCGCGCTTCGCGCTCCGCACTTGGATGTTTTTGCTAAGCCACACCTACAGACGAATGCCCCGCCCCCTAATTATTGGACGGCTCTGCCTACAGCCACAAAAGTGTCCCACATTTTTTTTACAATGTTGGCAACTATGGGAACCCCTGCTAAAAGTTACTATATCTTAGGGTGACCAAACATCCCCGGTTTCCGGGGGACAGTCCCCAAACTGAGGGCACTGTACGCAGACCAAGTCTGTCCCTGGTTTTGTCCCCGGATTCAGGGCTGGATTAACATAGACAGGGCCTCCCATGTTAGCTGAGAAACAGGCTGGTGGCTCGAATGCTGACTCCCCTTGCTGGAGGATCTCATTGCCGCTCCTGCTGCTGTTCAGTGGAGGAGAGGCAGAGCCAAAAATTGACTGTGTAAAGGGCTGAGACGGGAGGTGAGCAGATGGGGGGGGGGGGGTGTTTGTACGCAGGTGAGGGCAGTGGGAGGGGCAGGGCTCAGAGCTGAAGCAGCTGCATTGAGAGATGGAGAGTTTAGCTGTTGTGGAGGAAGGGCTAAAAGGTGGCTGCAGAGATAATCTGCGAAAGAAGGGTGCAGAGGTGAGATATGGATGTGGGGACAGAAGTGTCCTCTGTGCACAGCAAACCTCTGAACCCTGCACTCTATGCCTAACACCCCCCTGTGTATTATGGAGCCCTGTGCCCATCGCTCTATGTTTTATGCAGTCCTGTGCTCAGCACTCTGTGTATATGAAGTCCTGTGCTCAGCACTCTGTGTATTATGCAGTCCTGCGCCCAGCGCTCTGTGTATTATGCAGCCCTGCACCCAGCGCTCTGTGTATTATGCAGTCCTGTGCTCAGCACTCTGTGTATATGAAGTCCTGTGCTCAGCACTCTGTGTATTATGCAGCCCTGCACCCAGCGCTCTGTGTATTATGCAGTCCTGCGCCCAGCGCTCTGTGTATTATGCAGTCCTGTGCTCAGCACTCTGTGTATATGAAGTCCTGTGCTCAGCACTCTGTGTATTATGCAGCCCTGCACCCAGCGCTCTGTGTATTATGCAGTCCTGCACCCAGCGCTCTGTGTATTATGCAGTTCTGTGCCGTTTGCCAATAAAAAAAAATATGTCCCAGGATTTAATTTGAAAAATCTGGTCACCTTACTATATCTACAACTCTTGATACATTAGTGTGATGGGCAGTTGGAAGAATGTTCCCTACACTTGTCATTGGGAAGAATTACCCCCTTACAGATAGCTAAAAAGATCAATGGTGTCAGCGGGAACTTATCCGAGAGTCAGAAATTGCTCCTTGCCTCCCCAAAGACTCCAGCACTGGGAAATGCCGCTTTTGGATCCCCAGATCATACATGGACTCTACCGTTGCAGGTATGCCGGGGCAGCACATGGCCTGAGTTGGGATTAGGGGTATAGGAAAGAAATACTGTTTTAGCTTTTTGGACTTTGTGATGTTTTTGCGCTTTTGAAACCTTGTTCCCGCCTGGTCTGAAGTTACTAACGGGGTGTAATGAATGTAACTGCCCCCTTTCCACAGTTCAGGTCACTAAGGTACTTTAGGGTATGAAGACATCAGTGCAGGGGTTAATGCAGTGTGAAGATGCAAGTGGTTACCTAGGGTAACAAAAGTTTACCAAGGAGCCTGTTGTTAAGCGTGCACCTGAGACGGGTGGGATAGCCTCTTGCAGGAGGGAGATGTTGTCGGCACTCTCTCCATGAGCGCTCCATCTCCGATAGCAACAGGAGCAGACTTGCGCCACAGAGGTCCCCAGCCTGTACACAGTTACGGAAGAGTTAAGTGAAGTGAAGTACATGCATGGAGTCCACGCTGGGTGCACAGCAGCACCCCATACCGTTACTGGGAGTGAGGTAGCAGTGATATGCTCAGAGTTGCCACCTCTCCAGGATTCACCCGGACAATATGGGTTTTGAATTATGTGTCCGGGTTGCAGGCAGACTAAAACCCAGACAAATTATACAGACTGGGCTGTGGCTCCCCATGTAACCAGGATAGTCCAACACAAATCTGTTGCCTTCCGGGAGCTGCGGGTGGCTGTCTGGGGGTAGGTTTGGCATCTCCTGGAGAGCAAGGTGATGATGTCAGCAAGAGAACTGACAGAGGTTACAACCCTCCCTTACTCTATCCAATATGAAAAAAAAAAAAGTTTTGCCCATAGTTCTACTTTACGTTGAAGACCCCTAATGCCATTTCTGGACAGCAGTGAAGCTGAACTTGATGAGCTTCTTCACTGACCACAGTACCCGGGGGGGGGGGGGGGACACAGCTCTGAGGGACACAATGATCATCACTTCAGTATTCATACATTAATGAACTGACCTCCCTCTGCCTGGTGACACCCGCCATGTCCGTCCCAGGCCTACAGGAGGGACAGTGGAGCCAAGAATATATGGTGGGGATAGTTGGGTGGTCCCTTCAGGAATGTCATGGGGTTTCTTTACAGAAACATAAAGCTGACAATCAGCTTGACAGAAGTACCCACCGGCTCATATAGGAGTTTGGAGTGTGGTTGAAAGCCTGTGGTGCTGCCAACATAAGGCTTACATCAGTGGCAGCAAAAGTGTTCACCCTGCAGGTGAAGAAGTGTCAAAAATGTAGAATGTACTAAAGTGAAAATGACATTTAGGGGGAAAAATAATTGCTGCTAAATTACATTTCCCAGCTGCTTCGCTCTGGTTGTAAATTCCACTAAACAATCACACCAGATGCTTATCCTTGATGAGGGTCTGGTATGGATCTTCAGGGGGAAACCCATGCAAAAAAAAAAAGGTATATGGTCCCCAAAATCAAAGGAGAGGGAACAAACCAGGAGAGGTCCTTTAATTAAGAAAAAAGTCCCACAATGTAAATCCATTTTCAATCACACCTTCAAGTAATTGTAACTACATCATCAATAATGACATCCACCAATATAAATCCAACATCGATAATGTCATCCAGCTATTTAATAGCCAATCATGCCAAGCACCAATTTAAGTCCATCAGCAATTACACAGTCCAGCTATGTAGATCTACAGCAGTGATTGTGAACCTTGGCACCCCAGATGTTTTGGAGCCTACATTTCCCATGATGCTCATGTACTCTGCAGTGTAGTTGAGCATCATTGGAAATGTAGTTCCAAAACCTCTGAAGTGGCAAAGTTCACCATCACTGATCTATAGTCATCTATCACGCCATCCAGCTATGTAAATCTATCAATAATAAAACTGTATGGAGATGTACCTTAATCGCCAATAACACCATCTAGTGATATAAATAAACCTTCAATAACGCCGTAATAACGCCATCTAGCAATCTAAATGAATACTCAATAATGATTTAAATATGTCATATCGATAACGCCGTCCAGCGATGTAAATTATCGATAACGCGTCCAGTGATGTAAATTATCGATAACACCGTCCAGTGATGTAAATTATCGATAACGCGTCCAGTGATGTAAATTATCGATAACGCCATCCAGTGATGAAAATTGTTGATAACGTCGTCCAGTGATGCAAATTGTCGATAACGTCGTCCAGTGATGTAAATTATCGATAACGTCATCCAGTGATGTAAATTATCGATAACGCCGTCCAGTGATGTAAATTGTTTATAACGTCATCCAGTGATGTAAATTATCGATAACGCCGTCCAGTGATGTAAATTGTTTATAATATCGTCCAGTGATGTAAATTATCGATAACGCCTTCCAGTGATGTAAATTGTCAAAAACGCCATCCAGTGATGTAAATTATCGATAACGCCGTCTAGTGATGTAAATTATCGATAACGCCGTCCAGTGATGTAAGTTATCGATAACGCGTCCAGTGATGTAAGTTATCGATAACACCGTCCAGTGATGTAAATTATCGATAACGCGTCCAGTGATGTAAATTATCGATAACGCCATCCAGTGAAGAAAATTGTTGATAACGTCATCCAGTGATGTAAATTATCGATAACGTCATCCAGTGATGTAAATTATCTATAACGCTGTCCAGTGATGTAAATTGTTTATAACGTCGTCCAGTGATGTAAATTATCGATAACGCCGTCCAGTGATGTAAATTGTCGATAACGCCATCCATTGATGTAAATTATCGATAACGCCGTCCAGTGATGTAAATTTTTGATAACATCGTCCAGCGATGTAAATTTCAATAACGCCGTCCAGTGATGTAAATTATCGATAACACTGCCCAGTGATGTAAATTGTTGCTACATGTTTTTTAATAACTACGGATAAGAAATCTCCTCCTGCAGCGCTGCAGGCACTGACATATATATTCTGAGAGCAGCACCCTGCCGCTGTCAGGATAAACAGATCAGTGTTGCAGCCGACTAGTGTTACTGCAAAGCAAAAAACAATGGTTAACAATAAACCACAGTAACAATATAACATGAACTCAATAAAACATCTTTTTTTTTACTTTTTTATTTTAGTCAAGCGATGTAAATTGTCAATAATGCCATCCCACGATGTGCATTGTTGAAAACGCCGTCCAGCGATGTAAATTGTCGATAACGCCGTCCAGCAATGTCAATTGTCGATAACGCTGTCCAGTGATGTAAATTATCTATAACGCCGTCCAGCAATGTATATTGTCGATAACGGCGCTGAGCAATGCACATTGTTGATAACGGAGTCCAGTGATGTAAATTGTTGCTTAATGTTTTTTAATACCTGCGGATAAGAAATCTCCTCCTGCAGCGCTGCAGGCACTGACATATATATATATTCTGAGAGCAGCACCCTGCCGCTGTCAGCTTAAACAGATCAGTGCTGCAGATGACTGGCGTTACTGCAAAGCAAACAACAATGGTTAACAATAAACCACAGTAACAATATAAGATGAACTCAATAAAACGACTTTTTTTTTTTAACTTTTTTATTTTAGTCTAGCGATTTAAATCGTCCAGTGATGTAAATTGTCAATCACGCCGTCCAGTGATGTAAATTGTTGATAATGGCCTCCAGAAATGTACATTGTTGATAACAGAGTCCAGTAATGTATTTATTATTATTATTATTTTAGTCCAGTGATGTAAATCATCAATAACGCCATCCTGCGATGTACATGGTTGAAAATGCCGTCCAGCGATGTAAATTGACGATAATGCCATCCAGCAATGTACATTGTTGATAACGGAGTCCAGTGATGTAAATTATATATAACGCCATCCAGCGTTGTAAATTGTCGATAACGCCGTCCAGCGATGTAAATTGTCGATAACGCCGTCCAGTAATGTCAATTGTCGATAACGCTGTCCAGCAAATGTAAATTGTCGATAACGCCGTCCAGCAATGTACATTCTTGATAACGGAGTCCAGTGATGTAAATTGTTGCTACATGTTTTTTAATAACCGTGGTTAAGAAATCTCCTCCTGCAGCGCTGCAGTCACTGACATATATATTCTGAGAGCGGCACCCTACCGTTACTGCAAAGCAAACAACAATGGTTAACAATAAAACCACAGTAACAATATAACACGAACGCAATAAAACGACTTTATTTTTACTTTTTTATTTTAGTCTAGCGATGTAAATCGTCAATAACGCCGTCCCGCGATGTACATTGTTGAAAACACCGTCCAACTATATAAATTATCGATAACGCCGCCCAGCGATGGAAATTATCGATAACGCCGCCCAGCGATGGAAATTATCGATAACTTCGTCCAGTGATGTAAATTATCAATGGCATACCAGCGATGTGCATTTATTGCCAATAATGTTGTCCAGTGGTGTAAATTAATCACAATAAAAAGTAAATACAATGATAAAAGTGCAGAATGAATTCAGGAGGGTCTGTATAACTTCAATGAGGGAAACTGTGATCGCTACGACGTCCTCCTGAGGAATCCAAATCTCCTCACATCTCCACTCTGCACATCTCTCCTCCTTCTCCTCACATCTCCCCTCCCCTCCTCTCCTCACTGTACCACAGCTCTGTCAGAAGGCGGGAACTCCACTCGTGCTCGCGCTCCTCTACTCCCGGGAGCTCGCGCTCTGTGGGCGGGGCCCGAGGCTTGCCGTGCGTGCCCGCGCTCGTCCGTCCGGCGTACTCCCGGGAGCTCGCGCTGTGTGGGCGCGCAGGCAGGCGGGGACAAGGTACGTCAGACAAGATGGCGGCGTTTTGAATAACAGTTCTGGCGGCCGTTTATAAAAGGAACGGGAGAGCGGACTATTACCGAGTGTTACCGGTCCCGGCCGAGGTTTCGGAATGGATTTGTCTGCCCTCTTGTGATCCTCGGCGGGAAACCACGTCGCCGGGAGCGCGCACCTGATAAGAGGAGGCCTGACTGCCTGGAGAGAGAGAGACATCTTCACCTCACAGAGAGAGAGAGAGAGAGACTGACAGTATGTGAGGTGAGATATCATTACATGAAAGAGGGACTGCTGGGCTGTGGAGAGACATCCTTTCAGGAGAGAGACTCTTAGAATGAGGAGAGACGTCATTTCATAGAAGATAAAGAGACCACCGGTCCGAGGAGAGGACTCACTGCTGATCGGAGGTGAGACGTTCCTTCACGAAACACTCTGACAGTATCTGAGGTGAGACGTCTCGTCAAAAGTGACACTGCCAGTCTGAGGTGAGACGTCCCTTCACAAGAGAGACTGCCGGTCTGAGGCGAGACGTTCCTTCACAAGAAACCCTGACCATATCTGAGGTGAGACGTTCCTTCACAAGAGAGACTGCCGGTCTGGGTTAAGACGTTCCTTCACAAGAAACCCTGACCATATCTGAGGTGAGACGTCCCTTCACAAGAGAGACTGCCGGTCTGAGGCGAGACGTTCCTTCACAAGAAACCCTGACCATATCTGAGGTGAGACGTTCCTTCACAAGAGAGACTGCCGGTCTGAGTTAAGACGTTCCTTCACAAGAAACCCTGACCATATCTGAGGTGAGACGTTCTTTCACAAGAGAGACTGCCGGTCTGAATTAAGACGTTCCTTAACAAGAAACCCTGACCATATCTGAGGTGAGACGTCCCTTCACAAGAGAGACTGACGGTCTGAGGCGAGACATTCCTTCACAAGTGAGACGTCTCTTCACGAGAAACCCTAACAGTATCTGAGGTGAGACGTCCCTTCACAAGAGAGACTGCCGGTCTGAGGTGAGACGTTCCTTCACAAGTGAGACCTCTTCAAGAGAAACCCTGACAGTATCTGAAGTGAGACGTCCGTTCACAAGAGAGACTGAAGATCTGAGGTGAGACGTGCCTTCACAAGTGAGACATATCTTCACGAAAAACCCTGACAGTATCTGAAGTGAGACATCCCTTCACAAGAGAGATTTCCAGTTTGAGGTGAGACGTACCTTCATGAGCAACCCTGACAGTATCTGAGGTGAGACGTTCCTACACATAAGAGACTGACGGTCTGAGGTGAGATGTTCCTTCACAAGTGAGACATCTCTTCACGAGAAACCCTGACCTTATCTGAGGTGAGACGTCCCTTCACAAGAGAGACTGCCGGTTTGAGGTGAGACGTTCCTTCACAAGAAACCCTGACAGTATCTGAAGTGAGACGTCCCTTCACAAGAGAGACTGACGGTCTGAGGCGAGACGTTCCTTCACAAGTGAGACATCTCTTCACGAGAAACCCTGACAGTATCTGAGGTTAGACGTCTCGTCACAAGAGAGATCCTGACTGTATCTGAGGTGAGATGTCCCTTCACAAGAAACCCTGAAAGTTTCTGAAGTGAGACATCACTTCCCGAAAGACAGCCAGTCAGAGGAGAGACTTCCAGAGAAAACCTGCCAGTATCTGTGGTGAGACATCACTTCACAAGACATCGACTGCTGATCTAAAGGAGAGACTTCACTTTACGAGAAGCCCTGCTGATCCGAGGAGAGACTTCACTTCGTAGAAGACACTGCTGCTCTGAGGTGAGACATCACTTTGTGAGAGAGACTGCCGGTTCGAGCTGACATTAGAGGGTCTGCAAATCTGACTAAATACATCCCCCTCCCTTAAGGGGGTGGGAGAGAGAGGCACGTTGCCCCATAATAGACTGTTAATCTGTGAGAGAGACAAATCTTAAAGCTATGTGATGTGCTGAGAGACCATACCATGGAGAGAAACAGTCCACCTGGGCTGGGAGAACAGTTTCTGAGAGGCAACCATCTCACTATGCAGAGAGACAGCTGGTCTGAGGAGATTGACCCCCTTAGGAGCAATCATGGAAGAGACAGATGGTCTGAGAATGAGAATAACCTTCAGAGAGAGAACTCCCACACCTTAGACGGAGAGAGCCTCCTTTTAGATCGAGACAGCTTGTCTGAAGAAGATGACCAGCCAATGAAACCTATTGAGAGAGACAGACAGTCCTTACCCGCAAACGGAGACACCGTGGGCTTTGAGTTTATGGGAAGACATCACCCTGTGAGAAGTAGATATGAAAGAGAACGTGTCATGGCCCAAGACTATGACCCCCCCTATGAAGGTGACAGTCTGTCCATAGAGAACTCCTCCCCGAGAGGGAGTAATGAGAGAGCTTGTGACCCTGTGAAGGGCTATGATAGACTTTCAGTAGACCGAGCACACACCATGAAGGATTTCGAAAAGCAGATCACCGAGCTAAAGAAAGAGAACTTTAACCTGAAGCTGCGCATCTATTTTTTGGAGGAGCAAGTGCAGAGACATTGTGACAACAGCAGTGAGGAGCTCCACCGCATGAACATAGAGCTGAAGGTGGAGGTGGAGAGCTTAAAACACGAGTATCAGGAGAAGCAGAACCTCCTTATCAGAGCATCTAAAGCCATGGAGAGCCTTGCTGGGGAGCACAACGTCACCATTCAGCAACTCAAGAATGACCATCTCAAGCAGCTTCGGGACCTGGGGGAGGCCAGTCGCCAAAAACTCCAGCTGTTAGAGGAACTAAAACATGAGAAAGGGGAGCTGGAGAAAGTCTGCGTGCTCTTGGACCAAGAGCGAATGCAAAGGTTTAACGCAGAAGAGAGGTTGCTGGCGGTCAAAGAACAGTACAACAAGAGCATGGGGATATTGGAGGAGAGAGACTGGATTATACAGTGCTTAAATGAGACTTTACGCTCTAAAGATGCTTTAATTACTCAGCTGGAGAAACAGATTCACACCATGATGCCAAGTGACACTTCCAATGGGAATGCAACAAAGACTGTCAGTTTGCTCCCAGAAAGCGACCTACAGGAAGGTCGCTCGCAATCTCCAGCACTAACGTGCAGGGACTGCCTTGCAACCAAAAGCTCAGAGGAGAAAGAAGAAAATGCTAACGAATGGCAAAAGAAAGTTAAAGAAATGGGCAATGTTATAAATGAGCTGCAGCAGAAAGTGGAAGCGAGTAAAGCGGGATTAGCCAACGAAGAGAAAAATGCTGTGAAACGGGATAAAGCTATACAGGGCCTCACATTGGCGTTAAAGAAAAAAACGAAAGAAAACGAAAAGCTTCTGAAGGAAATTGAAAATCTGAACGCCACCTTAGCAGAAGCAAGGGAGCCTGGCCTGCGTGACCAAAGCCTCAGAAAGGACAGCGATCCTGATTATAAGAAGCTTATTATAACTATTCAAGCTCAGCAGGATCTATGCTCCCGGCTCCACGAATATGAGAGGGAATCAGGAAGCCTGCAAAAAGAGCTTGACGCCATCGTAATGCTTCGCAAATGGCTGGAAAGAGATATTCAGTCTAACCAAGACCTGAGGAAGATTTTGGAAGCCCAGATCATGGCAAAATATAGAGAAAGCGACACCATGTCGTTTCCTGGGGATCAGACGTCCTATCTAAGTATATGCCTCGATCACTTGGATGAGAATAACATGATGGAAGCTGTTAACCGGGCTCTCATGAAAGCGTCGGAAACGCAAACCGTGCTTAAAGATTCTTCTCTGACTGAAAGCTTAAATAATTCACAGAATAGCAAATTAGAACTGTCCGTCATTGAGAAGGACGCAAAAGATGAAAGCGCTGCAGCTGTTACCACACACCCTAAGCATGAGTTCACAGAACCCAGCCAAAGCACGGTATCGTCTTCCACACAGACCGCATTGAAGTACTATGCTGACCAAGCCATTCTCGTTGACGGTTTTGCGTTTGGAAAAGAAACCTCGGAAAGTATTAAAGATAGAGATGAAGAAATCCTCAGTAATGCGGAGAGCCTTCGGTTTACGTCAGACGTTCATAAAAGCCATAACGACAAACAACAAAAGTGTTTTTCAAACAACCTGACAAAATCCAGAATTCCGGTTCTTTTGAAGTCTCCCTTGAGGAAATGGATTAAAACGGAGGCCTTCCTTAAGTCAAGAGAAAACGACCACATCTGTCTTGAGAAAGAATTGCAAGAAGAAAACAACAGACTGCTGGAAGAGTTGGCGTGTGCTAAACTTGAAATTGGGGCCCTTAAATCAAACAAAGGTACTCCCCAAGGCTGGGATGATTCTGATAGCGCTGAGATTGAGCCTTTGAGGCCAATCTTACAAGACCTTCAGGTTGGGAGACTAAGTGGACTAAATCAACATGTTTGCCTTGAGAAAGAATTGCAAGAAGAAAACCGCAAACTACTAGAACAATTGGAATGTGCTAAACTTGACATAAAGGCCCTTCAATCATACAAGGAAAAACCTAAAGGCTGGGATGATTCTGATAACGCTGGGAATGAGCCTTCAGGGTCGATCTTAGAAGGAGACCTACAGGCTGAGAGACTAAGTGGATTAAAGGAACATGTTTGTCTCGAAAAAGAATTGAAAGAAGAAAACCACAAACTCCTAGAACAGCTAGCAAGTGCTAAACTTGAAATAAAGGCCTTTAAATCACACAAAGAAAAACCTAAAGGTACTTTACAAACCTGGGATGATTCTGATAACACTGGGAATGAGCCCACAAGGCAGAGCTTACAAGGAGAACTACAGGCTGAGAGACTAAGTGGATTAAATGAACATGTTTGTCTCGAAAAAGAATTAAAAGAAGAAAACCACAAACTCCTAGAACAGCTAGAATGTGCTAAACTTGAAATAAAGGCCCTTAAATCAAACAAGGAAATCCCTACACAAGGCTGGGATGAATCTAACCATGCTGGGAATGAATCTTGGAGGCCGATCCTACAAGGAGACCTACAGGCTGAGAGACTAGGTGGACTAAATGAACATGCTTTTCTTGAGAAAGACTTGCAAGAAGAAAACCGCAGACTGCTAGAACAATTAAATTGTGCTAAACTTGAAATAAAGGCCCTTAAATTAAACCAGGAAAAAGGTTTGGATAATTCTGATAACAAGCCTTCAAGGCACATCTTACAAGAAGACCTACAGGCTGAGAGACTAAGTGGATTAAATGAACATGTTTATCTTGAAAAAGAATTGAAAGAAGAAAACCGCAAACTACTAGAACAGCTAGCAAGTGCTAAACTTGAAATAAAATCCTTTAAATCACACAAAGAAAAACCTAAAGGTACTCCACAAGGCTGGGATAATTCTGAGAATGAGCCTTCAAGGCACATCTTACAAGAAGACCTACTGGCTGAGAGACTAAGTGGATTAAATCAACATGTTTGTCTTGAGAAAGAATTGCAAGAAGAAAACAGCAGATTACTAGAACAATTAGAAAGTGCTAAACTTGAAATAAAGGCCCTCAAATTAAGCAAGGAAAAAGTTTGGGATAATTCTGATAACGCTTGGAATGAACCTTCAAGGCTGATCATACAAGGGGATCCTCAGGCTGGTAGACTAAGTGGACTAAATGAACATGTTTGTCTTGAGAAAGAATTGCAAGACAAAAACTGCAAACTACTTAAAGAGTTAGCAAGTGCTAAATTTGAAACAGGGGCCCTTAAAGCAAACCAGGAAACACCTAAAGGTTGGGATGATTCAGGTAATGCTTGGAATGAGCCTTCAAGGCCAATAATACAAGGGGACCTTCAGGCTGCTGAGAGACTAAGTGGATTAAATGAACACATTTGCCTTGAGAAAGAATTGCAAGAAGAAAACCACAAACTACTGGAAGAGTTAGCATGTGCTAAACTTGAAATAAGGGCCCTTAAATCAAACAAAGGTTGGGATGATTCTGATCATGCTGGGAATGAGCCTTCAAGGCTGATCTTACAAGGAGACCTACAGGCTGAGAGACTAAGTGGGCTGTCTGGACAATTAAAATTTGCGCAGATCGAGGTGGGAAAGCTTCAGCCAGTTGAAAATGTAGTTAAAAGCACAGAATTTGCATGCAAATTGGAAAAAGCTCAAAAAGAGCAGATGGATTCTTTACAGCAGACATTCCATAAGGAACTACAGTTAAGAAATGACAAGTCTGCACTGGATGACAACCATCCATTAAATGTGTCTGAAATCACAAATAATTCGGCCCTGGATAATGCAAATATAGCAGAGAGAGATCTGTCTGCACAATCCCTGCACAAAGAAATGCAGTTGGAGAACCTCAGGCTTGCTGAGCAGCTAAAATCTGCCCAGATGGACATTGAGAAACTTCAGTCAAGAGAGGTTCACTTACAAAACAAAAATGCTCTATCTGATTTGGATAGTGCCTACGAAAAGGAAGACGTGGCTATAAGGACCCTAATAAAAGAACTGCAGCTGGAAAACCAAAGGCTGGTTGAACAGTTAAAGTGCGCACAAGTCGAGATTGAGACGCTTCGGGAAGAAAAAGCATCGGAAGACAACAGCTTCAGACTTGATAACGTAGACACTGAGGATAGAGATTCCGAACATTCTTTCATCGATAAAACAATCACAAACACTATCGGCTTAAGCGAAATCCACAACGGAAACCCAGATTTCGAACTCCAAGTCAACAGTCACAATTTTACTTGCCAAAATATTGCCGGACTATGCTGCCACCATGAACGTTTCTGTATAGAATGTGCCAATAATCAAGAAACTCTCATATTTCAGTCTTCCAGCTTTAAGAAGGTCTCCACAATAGAGAAAGAGTGCAAGCTTCTTACAGTATCTCAATCTCATAGACCGTTTGAAGACACCTCCTTGTCTAAGTACGATTTGCTGGTACAGTCGCAAGCTCGGGAACTGTCTCATCATAGGCAGAGAATAAAAGAGAGCCACAATCTGAGCGTTGTGTGTTCGAAAAACTTTATTAATGTCATCAAAGCATTTGAAGATCTCATCTTGACTGCTAGTTTGGATTCCAACATCGCTTTGGGTTTCCAGGAACAGCTCTCTCAGACAGTTGAATGGCTGAAAGAGTTGGAGTATAAACTTAGCGACGCTTACTACGGTGAAGACGACGCCAACAGCGACCACTCAGCTGACAGCTTGTTGTATACACCGTCACGCTTAGTTCCTGGACACAAAATGTGGGCGGATAAACATGGCTGCCATGTGCTCGGCTTAGTGGAAGACTACAATGCTCTCCGTAAGCAGATCCTTGAAGCAAAAACTGTCCTGGAAGAGACTGAGGCTTTCCTAGACCACGGTGTGCAAACAGCAGTGCTTAACATGACCGATCATTTTGGTAACATCTTTTTTGAAAAGTTCAACAGAACCAAGCAGTCTCTGGAGGAGGCAAGCTGCCTGCTGAAGCTCCTATGGAGGGTATCCTTGCCCATGAAGACCCACAGCTCCTACAACATCCGCCAGGTGGAAGAGACAAACCTTGAGATGACCCAGCTTCGTAAGAGGGTTCTGGAGCAAGATAAGTTGTTGTCTGGGATGGTGAAAAGGGTCTACTCTGAAAACCAAATGAAGGAAGACATTGAGAAGCTTATTTTAAATCAGCTCGCAATGACTCACAAAATATTAAAGCGAGCAAAAGGGAATCTAGCGGTTCAGGTAGTGGACAAGCAATGAAAAAGTAACTGCTGGTTTTATGTTGGATAGAGTGAAGAACTTTCGTCAGGTTTTTAATTGTCCTTGTTGAGGTTTCCCTTTTTATGTATTTTTATTCTGGTTAGGATTTTTTTTATTTGCATTCAGAACATGTGATCATCATAATTGTTGTTGTATTTAAACTTAGAGGTATGACTTTTCAAAAAAAAAAAAAAATCAAATATACTCACCTAGGTGGATGCAGCATTGATTTGATGATGCATCTGTTCCCCCGCCAGCTTTGTAGTAAGAACTGAGCGATCAAACATCATTGATCGCACAGTTCTCCCACTCCGACCTGAGCAGAGACCTGTGACTATCAGTTACCAGCTCACTGGAGCGCAGGGCTGTGGAGGGGTGCGGGAGCAGCTGGCCCAGGCTTTCTGTGGATCGCTGAGAGGCTGAGCCAGGTGCCGATCCAGGCTTCTGGGTGGATCCCCACCATATGGTTGCAATCTTTCCCCAGCCTGCAGTGGCTCTGGGATGTCAGCTGACAGTGCAGAACTAACTGCTCTCCTGTGATCCACAGGGGAAGTAAAGCCAAAAAGACTTGGCTGTACTTCTCCTTTAGGCTAGGTTCACACCTCCTTGTGGAGCGGGTCACAGCAGGGGGTCCGGTGCGTCCCTGTTCACCGTTTCAGGTCCGATTTCGTTCTGAATTTTGCCTGAATTCTGACCTGAAACAGACCAGAAAACGCACGGGACTCCTGTGCAATTCACTTAGCAGCTGTCCTGGAGCTGTGTGAACCAGCTCCATTGAGAGCCGGTCACAGGCTCCTAACATGCAAATTGGATGCGTAGAAACCCGCCTTCCAGTTCACCAATAGTGTGAACCCAGCCTTAAAAAGGTTACGTCACCTTAACCAGAAAAACTGCCTATGCAGGTAAGGGGTGTATGTACATAAAAACAAACTGCAGCTTTAACTAAAGTTTAAATAACACCCTTGCTATAGGTGTAGGCTATTTACGTACCTTTCCGAAGGCTGACTGAAAAACTCCCAGAGATTCATCTGATCCTACCTTGTTACTAGGTTGTTTCTAAGGCACTCCCAGCCAATTCAACCTCCCTTTGCAATGCTCATCCTCAGCCCTGTTGGAGTAACGCTGATCTCAGCAATACTGCAACGCAGAAGTAAGTTGACCACACATATGCCGGGGTTTGAGAGATCAATGCTGTGATAGTGGAGCAGTAACGGCTGGGAGTGTCTTAACTACGTCCTAGCAACAAGGCACGACCAGATAGCAAGGGCATCATCCAGTTTTAGTCAAAGCTGCAGTTTTTTTTTTTTTTTTTTTATCTACAAGCGCCCCTTACCTGCATAGGCAGTTTTTTTGGAACTAACCCTTTAACAGCGGCAACGCAAAAAAAACCCTCCATAACAGCCGTGTTTGGGACCCTCCTAGTTCCTTTGAAAGCTTTAGGACTCTTTCACACGGGGAGGAATCCGCTTTGCTCAGTAGGGGGATCTGTCCACTGAACCCCTGCTGAGCAGAGCGGGAAGATGACCAAGTCCGTGTCTGCTCAGTTAATGCAGAGCAGACACGGGCAGACCACGCTCTGATCTATGGACGGCCGGGAATAAAGCGATCTCCGCTGTCCATTTTACACCCGTCTGCCTCCGGATCCAGTCTGCCCAAACGGGCCTGACCGTACCCCGGATGTAGGCGGGTGTAAATGGACACAAGTCCATTTATACCCGCCGGTCCATTGGAATGCATGGACCTTCTGATCAAGTCCGCCTGAAAAGCTGACAAGTGGACCTGATTTGGATGGCCCGTTTAAAAGGGCCTTAACTCTCTGGTTTGAGCGAGCTTGGAGAATCACAAAACATGGCTGTTAAGGCTTTTTTGCCTGAAGAAGGCAAATCGGGGGAGGAGGGGGGGTGTTTGACAGGCGATGAGGAGTCGTCATGTCACCTTCTCACCGCCTGTTTGGCAATGTAAAAGCCTGCACTTACATGGGTTGCTTTTAGCCTGGGGTAGCGCTGAAACATGATTGGAGGGACAAACTAGGCCTTAGCCCCCTTTCACACCGGTGTGACTTGTCATGCGATTTGACAGTTTGAAATCGCATGACAAGTCACACCCTTATTTGTGCCTATGGAAACCGTTCAAATCGGCATGACTTTGACTTGCGTTGATTTTGAAAAGGTTCCTGCACTATTTTTGGCGATTTTCTTGTGCGACTTGCATAGATATCTGTGCGTGAAGTTGCACAGATGTCATCAAGCCGCACAAAAAAAAAAATCTCACTGACTGGCGGATTTGAAATTGTGCTGAAG
This sequence comes from Lithobates septentrionalis, assembly GCA_037952835.1. Lineage (NCBI taxonomy): Eukaryota > Metazoa > Chordata > Amphibia > Anura > Ranidae > Lithobates > Lithobates septentrionalis. The sequence continues at coordinate 17,442 of JBBDGP010004213.1, read as the reverse complement.
TAGCGTGATTTCAAAGTCGCATTCAGTGTGAACCGGGCATTTATAGAGCTTTTTTCTTTGTGTTGATGGTTATACGTGAAGGGCTATTTTTATGATTACAAGTCCTGAATGCAGGTGACAATTCTCTACATGGGACTTGTTGTCCTTCAGGATTGCCAGAGAAGTCGCCATCCTTTTTTTAATTTTTTTTTTTTTTAAGCTCCATTCACACGTGTGTGACTTGTCATGCAACTTTTGGACATAAAAGTTGCATGACAAGTAGTTCCCCATGATTTCCAATCATACCTATTCATATTTGCGCAACGTAAAGTTGCAGCGACTTCAAAGTAGTTCATGCATTATTGTGGTCTGATTTTCATGCAACTTGAGGGTCATAGACTTCAATGTTAACGCTTCAAAAGTTGCATGAAAGTAGTAAACTGAATGCTATACAATACAAATTGGGTGCAACAGTTGTCCATTATCACTGGTCAAAGCCAAAGTCGTATCCAAGTTGCACCCATTTAAAGTTGCACTCCAAAGTCGGTGCAACTTTGAAGTCGTAGAAGTGCGAATGGAGCCTTATTGTCCTTCAGGATGGCCAGAGAAGTCGTCAACTTATCACAAATATCTTTAAACTCAGTATTTAAGGCCCCTTTCACACTTTTACCACTTAAAGCGATGCCTGTGTGATCTTGGGATCTATGGACCTTAAGTCGCATCAAAGTCGGATACCAAAGTAGTGCAGGGACAGATATAAATAGTACTCATTGGAAATCATGGGGTACGACTTGTCCTGCGACTTTGCAGTCCCAAGTCGCACAAGTGTGAAAGGCGCCCTTAAAGTATCTAAAAAAAAACATCCGTCACCAGAACAAGAAGTGTTGGGAAATCTTCTCACCTATTTTGCTAAGTAAGTTGCCATGTTGCGTTTTATACCGAGTTCCTAATTGTATTCTTGCCGCCTGGTGTGACCCGGTATGGTTTTATATATTTTTGGCTGTATTTTATCCTTTTATTGGTATATCCTGCTTGTAAAGTTTTAAGTTAATGATTTCTATATATTTGTATAGAGTGGTTACCGATTTTTATTTTCGCAATCGTTTTGTGCCTTTTTTTTTCTTTTTGCCATGCTTGTTTATCTTTTGATTATACCATTGACCGGGTTTTCCCAGTACTTCTGGAAAGTATCAGGCACCTTATACTCTTAGACCCCCCCACCCCCATACACACTATTAGATTTTTCTGCAGATTTTTGTCTTCAGATTTACTCAAACCATATAATATGAGGTCAAACCTTAAAGTGGAGTTGTGCTTCAAAAAAAAAAAAAAAATTAAAAGTCAGCATCTACAAATACTGCAGCTGCTGACTTTTAATAATCGGACACTTACCTGTCCCAGGGTCCAGCGACGCGGGGGAATGAAGCCCCACTTGTCCCCCCTCCTCTCTGCGGAGCCGGCATTGTCACTGTGGGCGCCCGGCTGTGGCTTCACGGCGCGCTGTGACTAGCAAGGCAATCATCTGGGACCTGTGACCTGTCCCAGATGATTGCCGAGAGGGAGGGGGGAGATATTAAGTTGCTTCCGGTGCCGCAGAGCCCCGGGAGGAAGTGGGAGCTGGAACCCTAAAAAGAGAGTTTCCGCTCCCCCCCCCCCCCCAAAAAAAAATGACATGCCAAATGTGGCATGTCAGAGGGCCACCTTCCCTTAAAGCGCAAGTTCCATTTTTGAGTGGAACTCCGCTCTAACCGGTTCCCGGCCGCCTGCAGTTATACTGCAGCAGAATGGCTCCCCCTGGGCGAGCCGCTGTCGTTGTATGTCCGGCCCTATAAGACGCTGTAGGAGGCACGCGCCTGCAGCGTGTACATGGAGCTAATATGAGTACCCGGTGGGCGCGATGACCGCCGAGCACCCGCGATCGCTCGTGACAGAGCGAGAACCAGGATCTGTGTGTGTAAACACACAAATGCCTGGTTCTCTCAGGGGAGAGGAGAGAGATCATGTGTTCATACTGAGTATGAACACCGTTCTCTCTCTAGACAGTCCCATCCCCCCATACAGTTAGAACACACACACGGGGAACACACTTAACCCCTTGATCACCCCCTAGTGTTAACCCCTTCCCTGCCAGTGACATTTATACAGTAATCACTGCATTTTTATAGCACTGATCGCTGTATAATTGTCAATGGTCCCAAAAATGTGTCCACCATAATGTCGCAGTGCCAATAAAAATCGCAGATTGTCGCCATTACTAGTAAAAAAAATTGAATTATAATAAAAATGCCATAAATCTATCCCCTATTTTGTAGACGCTATAACTTTTGCGCAAACCAATCGCTTATTGCGATTTTTTTTCTTTACCAAAAATATGTAGAAGAATACATATCGGCATAAAAAATTAGGTTTTTTTTTTTCAAAATTGTCGCTCTTCCTTTTTTTATAGTGCAAAAAATAAAAACCGCAGATGTGATCAAATACCACCAAAAGAAAGCTCTATTTGTGGGGGGGGAAAAAAAAGGACGTCAATTTTGTTTGGGTGCAACGTCACACGACCGTGCAATTGTCAGTTAAAGCGACGCAGTGCCAAATCGCAAAAAAAATGGCCTGGTCATTGAGCAGCCAAATCTTCCGGGGCTGAAGTGGTTAAGAGTTTTAATTTGTATCCAATCAGTCAGGCCCCTCGCACTGCATGGTTTTGGTAAATCTGAAGACAAAAATCTGCAGAAACTCGAATAGTGTGTATGGGGGGCCTTAGTGAGACAGCTCGCCTTACAGCCGGGATCACCTCCTTCCTCGGGGAGAAGTGCGTTTGTTACCTGAAAAGTTATCAATATAGTATAGTAAGCAAAGTCTTATGTCACCGGAGAGGTGGAAGTAACAGATGCATATTACATATCTATCTATTTCAGATATGTATGTATAGATATATATATTTATTATTATTCATTATAATATTATTATTTTTATTTGTGACCCTATGCTTCATCTGTGATGGCATTTGTTGCTGGTCTGTTTGCTGCCCTGTTTATCTGCCTGAGTGAAGTCCGTACCTCCAGGCCACATGGCGGCACTGTGTCCTCCAGGCCATTGGCACTCAGCAGTGCATTGTGGGAGGAAGGAGAGAGTCACATGTCACCCGGTACCTGGAAGTACAGGGGACCTACTATACTCTGACAGGTGAACGGGGCGCCTGGGGAGCAAACAAGAAGGCAAGTGTCTGAGCAGAGAGGGCAAACTACGGATCCATCCTTTATTTTGCCCCGCATGGGTTAGCACAGGTTCACTTTACCATGTAATGCTGGTTTTTCATGCTTATTAAAGCAAACCTGTCCTATTGTGATAAGGAATAACTTTCACTCCCCGGTGCCATATATATATACATATATACACTATATTACCAGAAGTATTGGGACACCTGCCTTTAGGCTGGGTTCACACCATTGCGAATTAGATGCGGTTTTCCCCGCATCCAATTCACAATAGCAGAAGATTTTGACTGGCTCTCTATGGAGCCGGTTCACATATCTCCGCAGTGGGTCCGGTGCATTTTGCAGAAAAACTCTGGGCGTCTTTTGGTCCGTTTCAGGTCCGAATTTAGACCAAATTTTGGGCTGAAATCGGACCTGAAACGGTGAACCAGCACACACCGGACCGGCACCCCAGTCTTAGTCCGCAGGGTTCAATATTGAGTTGGCCCACCCTTTGCAGCTATAACAGCTTCAACTCTTCTAGGAAGGCCGTCCACAAGGTTTAGGAGTGTGTCTATGGGAATGTTTGACCATTCTTCCAGAAGAGCATTTGTGAGCTGATGTTGGATGAGAAGGCCTGGCTCACAGTCTCCGCTCAAATTCATCCCAAAGGTGTTCTATGGGTTTGAGGTCAGGACTGTCAAGTTACTCACCCCAAACCCGCTCATCCATGTATTTATGGACCTTGCTTTGTGCACTGGTCCAAACCATTTGGTGGAGGGGGGATTATGGCGTGGGGTTGTTTTTCAGGAGTTGGGCTTGGCCCCTTAGTTCCAGTGAAGGGAACTCTTAAAGTGGATGTAAACCCGAATTTTTTTTTTTTTTTATGTCAAAAAGTAGAGTATAAGATTTCCTATCATTTGAGCCCAGTCTTGCCACAAAGAGTTAATCCAGCTCTGAGCAATCCTCTTTTATTGTTCAGTGAGATAAATCTTGACAAATAGAAAAACTTTGTCAAATCCTCCCCCTTGCTGTGAGTGACAGGTAATTTACATCTCTTGTGCACTAGCCTAAGACACATTATTTTTTAATTCCCTCCCCCACTCTTTTCTTCTGCTGCTCTGCCAGGATTGGCTGTTCCACACCTCAGCATGATTGGGCATGTTGAAGTCATGTGGTGACGTTCCTGTCTTTTCATTGGATGTTAGAGATCATAGCAGAAGTTCAGTGTAAGAAATACACAGGAGAAAATGCATATTGACAAGGGGAGTATAGAGGTGGGCGGGGAGTCTACTGACATCACGACTCCACCCACCGAGCTCCAGACAACAGACCCGCCCACAGAATCTGCAGTTTTTCGAGGTCTCCTAACGGACAGAGGGGAGACATTGGACAGGTAAAGATACATGCAGGAGGCGTGTATATCCTTATAGATAACCCCTATGGCAGAAGTTTAGAAAGGAAGACATTGGGTTTACATCCACTTTAAGGCATCAGCATACCAAGACATTTTGGACAATTTCATGTCCCAACTTTGTGGGAACAGTTTGGGGACGTCCCCTTCCTGTTCCAACATGACTGCGCACAAAGTAAGGTCCATAAAGACATGGAAGAGAGAGTTTGGGGTGGAGGAAACTGACTGTCCTGCACAGAGTCCTGACCTCAACCGGATAGAACACCTTTGGGATGAATTAGAGTGGAGACTGTGAGCCAGGCCTTCTCATCCACATCAGTGCCTGACCTCACAAATACCTTTCTGGAAGAATGGTTAAACATTCCCATAGACACACTCCTAAACCTTGTGGACGGCCTTCCCAGAATAGCTGCAAAGGGTGGGCCAACTCAATATTGAACCCTATGGACTAAGACTGGGATGTCATTAAAGTTCATATATGTGTGTAAAGGCAGGCGTCCCAATACTTTTGGTAATATAGTGTTCCTGGCTGCCCTTCCTCTCTAGCTCAGTAGTTCCAATTAAACTCAAACTTCTACATATAAAGTTCAATGCTTACCCCCCATCAATAAATATTGAGGTAATACATTTAATGCTTAAAGGCTGAGCTGTGATAGTACCACCCTAAAATATACAAATGTTTGGGTGTAGTTTTGCTTTAATATTTCATTTAAAAAAAAAAAGGCCTGGTTTATACAATGGGGGAGGGGCACATATTGGTAAAATGTGTTCATAACAACTAATTAAACAACAAGCAAAGTCGTGATTGTTGCACTATATGTTGGAACTAAACACAAAACCTTTATTTGTACTTTTGGCTGCATCATTACCGCTCTTTTTTTGCTCTGTCAGTATCTGTTCAGTGTTATTAAAGTGTGTGTCCCTTTATAAAGGCCGTTGTTTATTACCTCTCCTCTGGTGTGGTCTGTTTTTATCTGAAGAACTTGTTTGATGTGTATTTTATTTATTGTTTATCAATACTTCTAGTGTGTCATGGAACATTGCGGGACATGAAAGTCATACTCCTGGCTAAACCTGACTAGTCTTAAAGTAGAACTAGAGGCAAATCTTTTTTTTTTTTTTTTTTTCATTTTGGATAGAGTAACGGAGGGTTATAACCCCTGTCAATTTTTTTTTCGTCATCTATGTCTCATTGTGGAGATTTCCCTTCACTTCCTGTCCCATAGCCAAACAGGAAGTGAGAGGAATTCCCTGCAATTTAAGGGAATCCCCCCAGGTCATCATTGGAAGATTTCCTCTCTATTACTTTTCTGGGGACAACCTAAAATTTGGGATTTTCTTTCACTGATAACAGTAAATGGGACAAATAGAGAGGGTGAATCTCCCTATTGGGGGCACAGACAGCAATAAAAACCTGACAGGGGTTCTAATCCCTCTCCACTCCATCCAAAACTACAAAAAATAAAATATACCTATACTTTAAGAATGTCCCCTCCTAACTCATATGCCGACTTACCTGTGTAAAGCCGGTCATAGACGGTTCAGGCAGGCCAGACAGGTCTGGCTATGGGCAGGCTGGTTGTACTGAATTCAATCCATCGATCGACTTTCATACAACCAGCCTGTCATTCAAATTTTTTTTTTGGTTTGTTTGATCACAGCTGTGATAATTGTATTCTGCCGACTGGGAAACCTCCTGCTGTCGGAATACAATAGCGCGGTGGGAGGGATTCCCCCATCAACACTTGACTGTGTTACTGTAATCGGGGAATCGAGCGATTTTTCTTTCCTTCAACCTGTGGTAGAAGGAAAGAAAACTGCATATTGTATGTCCTGCCTTACGCCCCTTTCCACAGGGCGGACTCCATTTTGGTTAGCAGGAGATCAGTCCATTGATGCTCTGCTGATCTGATCAGAGCGGGGACATTTGACAGGTCCATGTCTGCTCAGTTTATGTAGAGCGGACACTGACAGAACCCACTCTACTCTATGGACGGCCGGGTGTGATCCAACTCCACCCGGACCCCGGACTTCCATCCGATCCACCTAGACGGAGGAGGCTGGATCCACGTCCGATCTGATCGCAGGAAGTTGGGTATACATGGACCTGAGTCCGTTTACACCCGACTTCCTCCAATCAGATTGGAAGTGGATCCAGCCTCTTCCATCCAGGCGGATCGGAGGGCAGTCCGGATTTTGGGTAGAGTCGGATAGGGGTGAAAGTAGGGACCGATCAGGTTCACCTGAAAAACCCGACACGCAGACCTGATCGGACCCTTCGTGTGAAAGGGGGCCTAAGAAAGATGTATATACTTGCCTAGATTCAGCTCAATCCGGTCACGTGATCCAGGTCCTGTGTGTCATCCAGCAGCAGCTGCAGGGGAGAGGAGGGAGCACCGACATCGGATGGGAGCAGTGGCAAAGTCGCACCAGTGTGAAAGGGTCCTAAGACTAGTCAGGTGGAGGCTGGAATTCTACCTGAAGCGTTCCATCGCATTGATGCAAACCTGTTAACTTGCGTTAAGGCAGCGCGTTCATTATGAATGGACAGCCAACTACTGCAATGGGTGAGGAACCGTGCCTGACCCAGCTCGGTGTATGTGTTGTGTGTTGGGCTCTACTACACAAGGCGTTGGGTGCCAGTCCAAATGAATGTCGCCCAATGCATTTGCACTCAGGCCCGCTCACACTTGTGCATTGTGGCAACACAGCTGCTCTATGTGCCGTGCGTTGTGCCATTCACAATGAACGAGCGCTGCATTGCACATAGAGCAGGTGTGTTGCCACAATGCACAAGTGTAAGCGGGCGCTGAATGGGTTACAAACAGACTGGTGCACCATTTACCAATGGGTTCGGGACCGCCACACTATTTTACATGTATGACGTGGTATTAAAATATATATATATACACACACACCCATGTACACTCGCCCCTCACCGGCCACTATATTAGGTACACCTTGGTAGCACCGGGTTGGACCCCCTTTTGCCTTCATTCTTGGTGGCATAGATTCAACAAGGTGTTGGAAACGTTCCTCAGAGATTTTGTTCCATAGTGACATGATAACATCACACAGTTGCTGCAGATTTGTCAGCTGCACATCCATGATGGGAATCTCCCTTTCCACCACATCCCAAAGGTGCTCTATTGGATGAGATGTGGTGAGTGTGGAGGCCATTGGAGGACAGGGACCTCATTGTCCAGTGGTGAGATGATTGGAGCCTTGTGACATGGTGTATTATCCTGCTGGAAGGAGAAATCAGAAGATGGGTACACTGTAGTCATAAAGGGATGGACATGGTCAGCAGCAATACTCAGGTAGGCCGTGGTGTTTAAACCATGCTCAATTGGTAGTAAGGGGTCCAAAGTGTGCCAAGAAAATATTCCCCCACACCATTACACCACCACCACCAGCCTAAACCGGTGATACAAGGCAGGATGTATCAATGCGCCAAATTCTGACCCCACCATCTGAATGTCGCAGCTGAAATCCAGACTCATCTGACCAGGCAACGTTTTTCCAATCTTCTGTGGGGGAAGTGGAGTAAGGTAGTGACATAGGATTGGAGAAATGGAGTTGGGCTGTGATGTAGGGTGGGAGAAGTGGAGTAAGGCAGTGATGTAGGGTGGGAGATGTGGAGTAAGGCAGTGATATAAGAAGGGAGAAGTGGAGTGAGACAGCGATGTAGGGTGAGAGAATTGGAGTAAGGCAGTGATGTAGGGTAGGAGAAGTGGAGTAAGGCAGTGATGTGGGGTGGGAGAAGTGGAGTAAGGCAGTAATGTAGGGTGAGAGAAGCAGAGTAAAGCAAAGATGTGGGGTGGGAGAAGTGGAGTAAGGCAGTGATGTAGGGTGGGAGAAGCTTAGTAAGGCAGAGATGTGGGGTGGGAGAAGTGGAGTAAGGAGTGATGTAGGGTGGGAGAAGTAAAGTAGGGCAGTGATGTAGGGTTGGAGAAGTGGAGTAAGACAGTGACATAGGTTTGGGGAAGTGGAGTAAGGCTGTGATATAAGGTGGGAGAAGTGGAGTAAGGCAGTGATGTGGGGTGGGAAAAATGGCGTAAGACAGTGATGTAGGGTGAGAGAAGTGGAGTAAGTCAGTGATGTAGGGTAGGAGAAGCGGAGTAAGGCAGTGATGTAGGGTGAGAGAAGCGGCGTAAGGCAGAGATGTGGGGTGGGAGAAGTGGAGTAAGGCAGTGATGTAGGGTGGGAGAAACGGAGTAAGGCAGTGATGTAGGGTGGGAGAAGCGGAGTAAAGCAGTGATGTAGGGTGGGAGAAACGGAGTAAGGCAGTGATGTAGGGTGGGGGAAGCGGAGTAAGGCAGTGATGTAGGGTGGGAGAAACGGAGTAAGGCAGTGATGTAGGGTGGGGGAAGCGGAGTAAAGCAGTGATGTAGGGTGGGAGAAACGGAGTAAGGCAGTGATGTAGGGTGGGGGAAGCGGAGTAAGGCAGTGATGTAGGGTGGGAGAAGCGGAGTGAGGCAGTGATGTAGGGTGAGAGAAGCGGCATAAGGCAGAGATGTGGGGTGGGAGAAGTGGAGTAAGGCAGTGATGTAGGGTGGGAGAAACGGAGTAAGGCAGTGATGTAGGGTGGGAGAAGCGGAGTAAAGCAGTGATGTAGGGTGGGAGAAACGGAGTAAGGCAGTGATGTAGGGTGGGGGAAGCGGAGTAAGGCAGTGATGTAGGGTGAGACAAACAGAGTAAGGCAGTGATGTAGGGTAGGAGAAGCGGAGTAAGACAGTGAGGTAGGGTGGAAGAAACTGAGTAAGGCATTGACGTAGGGTGGGAGAAACAGAGTAAGGAAGTGATGTAGGGTGGGAGAAACAGAGTAGGCAGTGATGTAGGGTGGGAGAAGCGGAGTGAGGCAGTGACGCAGGGTGGGAGAAACGGTGTAAGGCAGTGATGTAGGGTGGGAGAAACTGAGTAAGGCAGTGATGTAGGGTGGGAGAAGCGGAGTGAGGCAGTGACGCAGGGTGGGAGAAACGGTGTAAGGCAGTGATGTAGGGTGGGAGAAACAGAGTAAGGCAGTAATGTAGGGTGGGAGAAGCGGTATAAGGAAGTGAAATATGGTAGGGTGACTACATTCCTTGCTACAGTGGGACCAAGAAAGGTTGGCTACGTTCCTACATACAAAAAGACCATGGAGAATGAATAGAACCGTCCTCGAACAGGATGTCAGATCACAACAGCAACAAGAAAAGGAATCTGGAAATTGGGAAGAGGCTGAGAGCAATCAAAGGAATTTTAAGTTAAGAAGACATACTCGAGTAGAATTTCTTTAAAAAAAAGTTTAGTGTCTCGTTAATCACCACCAGGGCAGCACCGTAAAACTGTACAGAACATTCTACCAGATCCTGCACCCAAAAACATTTATTTTAATTGTACAGCACAGGACACAGGGCGAGTATTCATACACCATGGGTTATATGGTGGTACCTTCAGGTGATTGGACATTAGCAAAGCTTTTGAGGACACGCCCCTTGGGGGGGTCTCTCCTATAACCCTACCCTACTCCTTAAGTCCTCTTTTTTTTTGCTAGTGTCCTAAGGTGATAGACCTCTTCTCTCTTACGAAGTAATGACTCTTGACCTAATTTTTTTTTTCCTTTGGATTCTCCATTCCAAGCATTTAATGATACGCCCCCTGGAGCACCTCCCCTATAACCCTACCCACTCCGTAAGTTCTCCATTTTTTCTCTAGTGTCCTAAGGTGATAGACCTCTTCTCTCTTATGGAGGTAGTCACTCTTATGCCGCGTACACACGGTCCTACTTTTCGTCTACAAAAGTCCAACGGACGCTGATGGACTAAAGCTGGCTGGTAATCCGATCGTGTGTGGGCTTCTCCGGACTTTCAACCGACTTTTTTAGCCTCAAATCCGACGTACTTTAGATTTGAAACATGCTTTAAAACTTTACTTCGTAACTACGACGGACCCCGAAATCCGCTCGTCTGTGTGCTAGTCCGACGGACAAAAAGCCACGCTAGGGCACCTATTGGCTACTGGCTATGAACTTCCTTATTTTAGTCCGGTGTACGTCATCACGTACGAATCCGACCGACTTTTGTGTGGTCGTGTGTAGGCAAGTCCGGTCGTTAGAAAGTAGGCCGCAAGTCCGCCGCAAGTCCACCGAAAGTCTGCCGGAAGTCTGTCGGAAAGGCTGTCCGACTTTTGTAGACGAAAAGTACGACCGTGTGTACGCGGCATAAGCCTAGTTTTTTTGGATTGTCCATTCAAAGCTTTTGAAGATGCACCCCCTGGAAGGCCTCTCCTATAACCCTACCCCATTCCGAAGGTTCTTGGTTTTTTTCACTACTGTCCTAAGGTGATGGACCTCCTCTCACTTATGGAGTAGTCACTCTTATGCCGCGTACACACGTTCGGACTTTTCGTCTACAAAAGTCAGACAGCCTGTCCGACAGACTTCCGGCAGACTTTCGGCGGACTTTCGACGGACTTGCGGCGGACTTTCTAACGAACAGACTTGCCTACACACGATCACACAAAAGTCCGTCGAATTCTTACGTGATGACGTACACCGGACTAAAATAAGGAAGTTCATAGCCAGTAGCCAATAGGTGCCCTAGCGTGGCTTTTTGTCCGTCGGACTAGCACACAGACGAGCGGATTTCACGGTCCGTCGTAGTTACGAAGTAAAGATTTGAAGCATGTTTCAAATCTAAAGTACGTCGGATTTGAGGCTAAAAAAGTATGTTGAAAGTCCGGAGAAGCCCACACACGATCGGATTGTCAGCCAGCTTTAGTCCGTCAGCGTCCGTTGGACTTTTGTAGACGAAAAGTCCGACCGTGTGTACGCGGCATTAGTCTAATTTTGGATTCTCCATTTAAAGCATTTTAAGATACACCCCCTAGGGGGCCTCCCCTATAACCTTATCCTGCAAGCTCGGTAAAACCTTGTGGTGCTATACCCGGACCCCTCACCAATAAACAATTTTCACTGTATTCATTTATGAACAGTTTTACGGCAAAATACAAAAACCGCTACAATGGAATCCATCTATGAGTTTCACAAAGCGCTGTGCAAAGTTCCTCAACGTCATCTCTTGTTCGGTGACACATTTATTTCTTCTCCTCAGCCCTCGGCAAAGTTGTGGTGATAGGTCTACGGATCCCACTCATCATGAGTGACTCTCTTCAGATCATCAGGATAAGAGTGACGGATATCTGCAATACTCCTTATCACATTGTGCAGCTAGTGGAAGGAATGGAGGAAATAATAAGACGCTTGGAAGGTAATAAGATTGGATGTTTTTTATCGCAAGGCCTTCTGTTCTGTGCAGGTAATGTAATCTTGTTTATCTGTTGGAGATTTATCTACAAATTTGCTATTAAAGGAAGGTGTGATGTCATTTTCTTTTCTTTGTTTCTTATTATTTTTAGTTCTGGAACAGATAAAATATTGTGTATGACTTTTTCATATCACAGGTTCATGGTCTTGGCCAGCTCCATGGGCATAGCAATATGGGTCGCAATGGCAACCCCGGTCATGCTCCAGGGGGCCCGGGCAGCAAGAGGAACGACAAGGACAAGAGGGGCGGTGGGGGCAGCATTTACTAGACCCTATCGGCTGTATTTTCCTGCAGCAGCTGAAAGCTCACTTCTCCTCCTCTCCTTTCCCCATGCTGCGGGAAAATACAGCTGATCAAGTCTAGCAAATGCTGCACTCCTCCCCCTGCCGCCCCCTCATGTCCCTGTTCCTCTTGCTGCTCAGGCTCCCTGGGACAGTTTTTTTGACTAAATTCGACAAGTTTGTTAATTCAGAAATATTCAAATTAACAAAAAACTCGTTTACGAATTTTTCCGAAAATGATAATTTGTAAAACCGAAAACCCTAAAATTCAAAAGAAATAAAATTCGAAAACCCGAAATTCGAAAAACAAAATAATAACTAAGTAACTAATAATAATGACTATTAAATTATAGGTATTGGAATTTCCAGCTCTATTCATGTGCTTAAAAAAAAATCCCCATTGGAATCTAACGCGTCCGCCTCCCTGCATGTAGATTAGGGGGCCAGATGCATGGATTAGGGGGGCAGCAGTGCCCTGCATGTAGATTAGGGGGGGCGCCCTGCATGTAGATTAGGGGGCCAGATGCATGGATTAGGGGGGGCGGCGCCCTGCATGTAGATTAGGGGGCCAGATGCATGGATTAGGGGGGCAGCAGTGCCCTGCATGTAGATTAGGGGGGCGGCGCCCTGCATGTAGATTAGGGGGGCGGCGCCCTGCATGTTGATTAGGGGGCGGCGCCCTGCATGTAGATTAGCGGGCCAGACGCATGGATTAGGGGGGCGGCGCCCTGCATGTAGATTAGGGGGCCAGATGTATGGATTAGGTGGGCAGTGCCCTGCATGTAGATTAGGGGGCGGCGCCCTGCATGTAGATTAGGAGGCCAGACACATGGATTAGGGGGGCGGCGCCCTGCGTGTAGATTAGAGGGGCGGCACCCTGCATGTAAATTAGGGGGCCAGACGCATGGATTAGGGGGGAGGCGCCCTGCATGTAGATTAGGGGGACAGATGCATGGATAAGGGGGTGGTGCCCTACATGTAGATTAGGGGGCCAGGCGCATGGATTAGGGGGGCGGCGCCCTGCATGTAGATTAGGAGGCCAGATTCATGGATTAGGGGGGCGGTGCCCTTCATTTAGATTAGGGGCACTGCATGTAGATTAGGGGGCCAGACGTATGGATTAGGGGGGCGGTGCCCTGCATGTAGATTAGGGGGGTGGCGCCCTGCATGTAGATTAGGGGGCCAGACGCATGGATTAGGGGGCGACGCCCTGCATGTAGATTAGGGGGCCAGATGCATGTATTAGGGGGGCGGTGCCCTTCATGTAGATTAGGGGGCACTGCATGTAGATTAGGGGGCCAGACGTATGGATTAGGGGGGCGGCCTCCTGCATGTAGATTAGGGGGCCAGATGCATGGATTAGGGGGGTGGTGCCCTGCATGTAGATTAGGGAGCGGCGCTCTGCATGTAGATTAGGTGGCCAGATGCATGGATTAGGGGGTGGCGCCCTGCATGTAAATTAGGGGGCCAGACGCATGGATTAGGGGGAAGGCGCCCTGCATGTAGATTAGGGGGCCAGATGCATGGATTAGGGGGGTGGTGCCCTGCATGTAGATTAGGGAGCGGCGCTCTGCATGTAGATTAGGTGGCCAGATGTATGGATTAGGGGGGGTGGCACCCTGCATGTAGTTTAGGGGGCCAGACACATGGATTAGGGGGGCGGCGTCCTGCATGTAGATTAGAGGGGCGGCGCCCTGCATGTAAATTAGGGGGCCAGACGCATGGATTAGGGGGAAGGCGCCCTGCATGTAGATTAGGGGGCCAGATGCATGGTTTAGGCGGGTGGTGCCCTGCATTTTGATTAGGTGGCCAGACGCTTGGATTAAGGGGGTGGCGCCCTGCAGGTAGATTAGGGGGCCAGATGCATGGATTAGGGGGGTGGCGCCCTGCATGTAGATTAGGGGGCCAGATGCATGGATTAGGGGGGTGGCGCCCTGCAGGTAGATTAGAGGGAGGCGCCCTGCATGTAGATTAGGGGGCCAGATGCAAGGATTAGGGGGGTGGTGCCCTGCATTTAGATTAGGGGCCAGATGCATGGATTATTAGGGTGGTGCCCTGCATGTAGATTAGGGGGCCAGACGCATGGATTAGGGGGGTGGCGCCCTGCAGGTAGATTAGGGGGGAGGCATCCTTTATGTAGATTAGGGGGCCAGATGCATGGATTAGGGGGGTGGCGCCCTGCAGGTAGATTAGAGGGAGGCGCCCTGCATGTAGATTAGGGGGGGCGCCCTTCATGTAGATTAGGGGGCCAGATGCATGGATTAGGGGGGCAGCGTCCCTAATGAGCGGCCGCCACTGCTGTGCACACCTGGCACACATCATTTCTAAAACTTGAAGAGGAACTTGAATGGACGCAGCTTTGTAGTCCCAACACACATTCTGCTAATCTTGTTAGAGATCACTTTGCAGAGTGCATAGGACAGCATTGGAGCACAGCATTTCTGGCAGGATCAACAGGTACTTTTTTTTTTGTCGAACAGATATAACAAAACTCTTTCAGTTGTATATTTAACAGACGAAAGGGGAGACAATAAGAGATCGTTGTTAAAGTTTACATGGACTTTAAAACTTGCTGTAATTGTTCTCCATAAAAATAAACCGCCAAGTTGAGCCGGATAAAAATAGGTACAGTATATGCCAATGGGACAGTGCCACCTTGTGGCTGAAGCTGGAACCTGCATGTGTGCATTTACTCATTTACTATTCAAAAGAAATCTGGTGGTATGAGGATGTGATTCGGTTCACTGACAACAACGTGATTTATCTTCCAAATACATAATACAAAAAAGTAAAAAAAAAAAAAAAAAAAAAAGAATGATAATAGCTAAAAAAAGATACATAGTATAATTTAATACTTCAGGTGAATGCTTCCCTTCAGTCTTGCACAGTAGTACCGGCTTCTCTCCTGCACTGATACGATTTCACCGCACACTGAGAGCTTCTCACCACGTGCATTAGAAGCTGCAGCAAGTCATATAGAGCCCTGCCCATTCCTGGCTGGAGGACGTCCAGCATCATCCAGCTCCTTCCTCCCCACCCTGACTGTCCCCTAGCCTGCCCCTTTCATTCATTGGATTTCAGCTCTTTTAATCATGAAGGGTTCAGCATCAGATGTGTTTGTTTTTTTTTGCCTACATGTAAAAGGCAGCCTGCCTAGGACCGCCCACTCTTCCAGACTGACACCCGCCCATCAAGGCATTTTGTATATTTGCATAACTCCTCCCAAGAGCCGGGCCACTCCTTACATCCTGGCTCCTGAGAGGAGTGCTGAGATGTTGTCAGGAAGTTATTATATACAGGCCCCTTCTACCAGCGCTCGGTCTGCCTGCATTTGCGTAGAGAAGCACAGAGGCCCAGTGATGATAAGATCAGCTGGGTCTATAGTAAAGTAGGCAATGGAAACGGGAAGGTTTAATTTACAAATCGCCAGTGAGAGAGATGCAGTTTTTTTTTTTTTATTGGGATTATATGCTCGCATTTTTATTTTTTATTTTTTGCTCATATCATTCAATGTATTTGTTTGTCCTGTTGTAGCGTGTTTGCGCTTTTTTACATTTTTTTAGGCCTCAGTCACATGGGGGCTATCAATGCCGTACCCTGCACAAGGCCATGTTTACCTGCAGAGAGATGCACAGGTGTTGCATCCCCCTCAGGGTGCCTCCCCCTAATCTACATGCAGGGCGCCTCCCCCCTAATCTACATGCAGGGCGCCTCCCCCCTAATCTACATGCAGGGCGCCACCTCCCTAATCCATGCATCTGGCCCCCTAATCTACATGCAGGGAGCCGCCCCTCTAATCCATGGATCTGGCCCCCTAATCTACATGCAGGGAGCCGCCCCTCTAATCCATGCATCTGCCCCTAATTTACATGCAGGGCACCACCGCTCTAATCCATACGTCTGGCCCCCTAATCTACATGCAGGGTGCCGCCTCCCTATCTACATGCAGCGTGCCGCCCCCCAATCTATGCGTCCGGCCCCCTAATCTACATGCAGAGCGCCTCTCCCCCTAATCTACATGAGGGGCGCCTCCCCCCTAATCTACATGCAGGACGCCTCCCCCCTAATCTTCATGCAGGACGCCTCCCCCCTAATCTACATGCAGGGCGCCTCCCCCTTAATCTTCATGCAGGACGCCTCCCCCCTAATCTTCATGCAGGACGCCTCCCCCCTAATCTACATGCAGGCGCCTCCCCCTTAATCTTCATGCAGGACGCCTCCCCCCTAATCTTCATGCAGGACGCCTCCCCCCTAATCTACATGCAGGGCGCCTCCCCCTTAATCTTCATGCAGGACGCCTCCCCCTAATCGTCATGCAGGACGCCTCCCCCCTAATCTACATGCAGGGAGCCGCCCCTCTAATCCATGCATCTGGCCCCCTAATTTACATGCAGGGCACCACCGCTCTAATCCATACGTCTGGCCCCCTAATCTACATGCAGGGTGCCGCCTCCCTAATCTACATGCAGCGTGCCGCCCCCCCAATCTATGCGTCCGGCCCCCTAATCTACATGCAGAGCGCCTCTCCCCCTAATCTACATGAGGGGCGCCTCCCCCCTAATCTACATGCAGGACGCCTCCCCCCTAATCTTCATGCAGGATGCCTCCCCCCTAATCTACATGCAGGACGCCTCCCCCCTAATCTTCATGCAGGATGCCTCCCCCCTAATCTACATGCAGGGCGCCTCCCCCTTAATCTTCATGCAGGACGCCTCCCCCCTAATCTTCATGCAGGACGCCTCCCCCCTAATCTACATGCAGGGCGCCTCCCCCTTAATCTTCATGCAGACGCCTCCCCCCTAATCTTCATGCAGGACGCCTCCCCCCTAATCTACATGCAGGGAGCCGCCCCTCTAATCCATGCATCTGGCCCCCTAATTTACATGCAGGGCACCACCGCTCTAATCCATACGTCTGGCCCCCTAATCTACATGCAGGGTGCCGCCTCCCTAATCTACATGCAGCGTGCTGCCCCCAATCTATGCGTCCGGCCCCCTAATCTACATGCAGAGCGCCTCTCCCCCTAATCTACATGAGGGGCGCCTCCCCCCTAATCTACATGCAGGACGCCTCCCCCCTAATCTTCATGCAGGACGCCTCCCCCCTAATCTACATGCAGGGCGCCTCCCCCTTAATCTTCATGCAGGACGCCTCCCCCCTAATCTTCATGCAGGACGCCTCCCCCTAATCTACATGCAGGGCGCCTCCCCCTTAATCTTCATGCAGGACGCCTCCCCCCTAATCTTCATGCAGGACGCCTCCCCCTAATC
>JBBDGP010004212.1:0-70019 GCA_037952835.1 Lithobates septentrionalis | reverse complement strand
AGCAGGATGGGGAACAGACTGTCCGTGTGACGGAACATCTACAAAGAGAACAGAGGATAAGGATGACAGAAAATGTGAGAATCTGGAAATCTGCAGCCCACAGGGGGGGCAGTAACCCACGCCAGTGTTCTACGAATTCTCAGTAGCTGGATGTGTGGGGCCCTTGACAGCACAAATCATTCTTCATTTTATGCCATCTCACAAATATTTCCCCAAAATAAAAAAAGTTTGGAAAGTAATAAACTGTGAAACAAAAAATAAATACTCCTCCCTTCCCCACTATCTGAGGCTTTATTCAGACGTGTGGTTGGGAAGGGGAAGTGGGGGAAATCGAAAATATGCGTTTGCGCCTTAAGCTGGAATTGGGCTGGTCAGGCGGGGGCTGGGCGTGATGCGGAGGGTGGCGGTACGCACCTTACGTGGAGTCTTGATGTACAGGTGATAGAGCCATTTCAGTACACAGATCCGGGTCATCATCCCCGTGGTGGGTTCATGGAGGTGCCGATCCAAAACCTGCACAATCCCATCCAGATTCAGAGTGACAATACTGGCCAGGGAGCTGCAACAAGACCGGAGAGAGGATGGTAAGAAATCCTGGACAGAGATGTGCGCTTCACTCAGCGGTGAACTTCTTAAACCACTTCCACAGCGATTCTAAACTGGCCTCACTTTCTGGTATGGCAAAAGGGGGAGGGGATGGAGGAAGATGATGCGGTGCAATCGTTGTGTGTGTGTGTGCGCATCATGTATATCCTGCGTCTTTTTCTCTCACTGTGCACTTCAGCAATCTACACGGTTCTCGTGTTTAAATTCTACCCACAAAAACTAAAATTTGAATATATTCCTCAATAGCCACAAACGATATAAAACTACTGTGTGTGCAGCAAATGACTTTACAAACTCAGATATTACCTTGAAAAAGTGAAATCGCTTTGCTGTAAATAACCTGTGCAGAGAACAGAGCTGTGGGAGGGGTCTAGCAGGCTCCGCCAACTACAGACAAGACCAATCGCCCTGCACAAAGATAGAGAGCAGAAGTGACCAGTCTTTATAACAGGAAGTTTCACACCCAGGGCCTGGACAAGTGGTGGGCAGAAGGGACAGCTGCCCTGGGCGTAGTGTGTATTGCAAGGATGGGGGCGCCGCAAGTTCCTTCTACTATAAGGCTGTAAGGCTATAAGGCTGACAGCAGGAGGGACAACGGCAACACTACTTCTGTCAGCAAGGAAAGGAGAGAGCAGGGAGGAGGTGAAGGCTGTGTCCTCTCTCTCCCCCCTCCTCCTCATAAGCTTGCACATAATGAAGGGGAGTGGTGGGGGCGCAGTTTGGCATCTTTGCCCTGGGCACTGAGTGATCTTGTCCTGGCATTGTTCACACCCAATTACTGCACAGATCTGGAAGAAATGCACAAAGGGCACTAAGAGTCAAGAAGAATATACACAAGGAATGGATTTATTATCCCAGAGTTCAGTATCTGCAGAACTCCTATAGGCTCCCTATTCACTCCCGGCATTGTATGCATGGACACACCACATGACACTGATAAAATAATGCCGGGCTGAATACACATTTATCCCCTGCAGATTTTGTAAGTTTGCCCACTTACAAAAGGGTCTATAATTTTTATCATAGGTGTATTGTAAAATGATAGAAACAGAATATCAACCAAAAATCCAGAAAAAAAACACGATACAAATTTTATAAATCGAGTTGCATTTCAGTGAGTAAAATAAGTATTTGATCCCCAAGCAAAACATGACTTGGTACTTGGTGGAGAAACCCTGTTTGACAAGCACAGAGATAAGACGTTTCTTATAGTTGGTGACCAGGTTTGCACCCATCTCAGGAGGGATTTTGGTCCACTCCTTTTTTACAGATCTTTTTTGAATCCTTAAAGTTTCTTGGTTGTCGCTTTGCAACTTGGAGTTTCATTCCCTCTATAAATTTTCTATAGGACTAAGCACTGGAGACTGGCTAGACAACTCCAGGACCTTAAGGTGCTTCTTCTTCAGCCACTCCTTTGTTGCCTTGGCTGTATGTTTTGGGTCACTGTCATGTTGAAAGACCCATCCATGACCCATCTTCAGGTGTTCTGGATGAGGGAAGAAGGTTCTCCTCCAAGATTTTACAATACATGGCCCCATCCATCGGCCCCTCAATGCGGCAAAGTTGGCCTGCACCTTTAGCAGAGAAATAGGGGGCCTTCACCTTCATGCTTGACTGTAGGGATGGTGTTCTTAAGATCATAGTCAGCATTTTGATTCCTCCAAACACGACGAGTCGAGTTAATGCCAAAGAAGAATTTTGGTCTCATTTGACCACAGGACTTTCTCACAATCCTTCTCTGAACAATTAAGATGTTCCTTGGCAAACAAAAGATGGGCCTGTACGTGTGCCTTCCTGAGAAGGGTTTAACTTTTGTGGTGCCAACTGCCTTGAGATCATTCACAAGCTCCTCCCGTGTAGTTCTGGGCTGATCCCTCACTTTTCTCATGATCATCCTTACCCCATGAAGTGAAATCTTGCATGGAGCTCCAGACCGAGGGTGATTGATGGTTATTTTGTATTTCTTCCATTTGCGAATAATCGTTCTAAACAGTTGTCTCCTTCTCACCAAGCTTCTTACTGATGGTCTTGTAGCCCATCCCAGCCTTGTGCAGGTCTACAATCTTCTCCCTGACGTTCTTTGACAGCTCTTTGGTCTTGCCCATGATGGTGAGGTTTGAATGACAGATTCTGTGGACAGGTGTCCTTTATACACATAACGAGTTGTCTTTAGGAGCATCTTCTTAAATTGACAGGAATAATCTGTGTACCACATGAGCACCTACTGTAGCCAGTCTGTGGGAGCCAGAATTATTGTTGGTTGGTTGGGGATCAAATACTTATTTCACTCACTGAACTGCAACTCAATTTATAACATTTGTATTGTGTGTTTTTTTCTGTTGATATTCTGTCTCCATCATTTAAAATACACCTATGATAAAAATTATAGACCCTTCATTTCTTTTATGCACACTTTCGCGTAGATTTTGTTTGAGCGATTTTGCACGTAGCATAGGGCCAGCTCATTTACCTGAATGGGCTGCCCTATGCGCATTTTTTCACCCAAAAACAAGCTCCTGCACCTTTTCAGGCGAGAAGCTTCATGCAACTTTTTTAAAGCACGTTTTTTCGTGCAATCCTGTCACGCAGCAGAATTGCATCGCGTTTGGGGTGCCATTAACCACTTCAGCCCCGGAAGATTTGGCTGCTGAATGACCGGGTCATTTTTTGCGATTCGGCACTGCGTCGCTTTAACTGACAATTGCGCGGTCGTGCGACGCTGCACCCAAACAAAATTGACGTCCTTTTTTTTCCCACAAATAGAGCTTTCTTTTGGTGGCATTTGATCGCCTCTGTGTTTTTTTTTTTTTTTTGCGCTATAAAACAAAAAGAGAGCGAAAGAGCAACAATTAAAAAAAAAAAAAAAAAAAAAAAAAAAAACACAAATATTTTGTACTTTTTACAATAATAAATATCCCCATTTTTTTTTTGAAAAAAAAATTTAATTTTTTCTCAGTTTAGGCCAATATGTATTCTTCTACATATTTTTGGTAAAAAAAAAAAAAAAAGTAAAATGATCGCAATAAGCGTATATTGATTGGTTTGCGCAAAAGTTATAGCATCTACAAAATAGGGGATAGATTTATAGCATTTTTATTATTTTCTTTACTAGTATTGGCGGCGACCTGCGATTTTTAAATCGGGACTGCGACATTATGGCGGACACATGACACAATTTTGGGACCATTGGCATTTATACAGTGATCAGTGCTATAAAAATGCACCGATTACTGTAAAAATTTCACTGGCAGGGAAGGGGTTAACACTAGGGGGCGATCAAGGGGTTAACTGTGTTCCCGGTTTGTGTTTCTAACTGTAGGGGGAGGGGACTGACCTAGAGTAAGTGACGGATCGTGGTTCCTAGCTAATAGGAACTCACGATCTGTCACTCCTCACAGAACAGAACAGAACAGAACAGGGATTTGTGTGTTTACACACACGTCCCTGTTCTGCCTCCCCTGCCCGTGATCGCTCATGGCTGGCGGTCTGTTGGCCACGAGCATCGGCACCCCCGCTGTGCAGAGGGCGCACGCCTGCTATCCTGATCCCACGAGCCGAGGTATAGCTACGACGGAGCTGTGTGAAGTTGGCACCCCATGTTTGTAAAACCTGAATAAAAATATACCATTCGTTTGTGCCGCGTTTGTGCTGATTTGTGCCGCAAAAATGAGCGTTTGTGCCGGTTCGGTTTCTGAGATATTAAACATTCAATTTAATGCAAGGCCCGCCCACTTTGCACCCCACGTCCCTGAATTTTAAAAACAAACGTGCCATTCGTTTGTGCTGGTTTGTGCCGCAAAAATAAACGTTTGTGCCGCTTTGGTTGCGGAGATATTGTGCGTTATAGTTGCTGTAACCCCGCCCATTTTGCACCCCATGTTCCTGAATTTTAAAAACAAATGTGCCATTCGTTTGTGCCGCGTTTGTGCTGGTTTGTGCCGCAAAAATAAACGTTTGTGCCGCTTTGGTTGCGGAGATATTGTGCGTTATAGTTGCTGTAACCCTGCCCATTTTGCACCCCATGTTCCTGAATTTTAAAAACAAACGTGCCATTCGTTTGTGCCGCGTTTGTGCTGGTTTGTGCCGCAAAAATAAACGTTTGTGCCGCTTTGGTTGCGGAGATATTGTGCGCTATAGTTGCTGTAACCCCGCCCATTTTGCACCCCATGTTCCTGAATTTTAAAAACAAATGCGCCATTCGTTTGTGCCGCGTTTGTGCTGGTTTGTGCCGCAAAAATAAACGTTTGTGCCGCTTTGGTTGCAGAGATATTGTGCGTTATAGTTGCTGTAACCCCGCCCATTTTGCACCCCATGTTCCTGAATTTTAAAAACAAAACGCGCCATTTGTTTGTGCCGGGTTTATGCTGGTTTGTGTCGCAAAAATAAACGTTTGTGCAGCTTTGGTTGCGGAGATATTGTGCGTTATATGTTGTCAAACCACATTGACTTTACACCTTGTTATTAAAGCTTACATACAGAACCTAGACTCAGCTTGGGTTTCCTTAATGTAAAGCTCCTCCCACTGTACTGGCACTGCACTTCATATTGTACCCTGAAAAAGGCACCTCTGCCGGGTTAGCCCCCCCATATCAAAATTTTTGAAAAAATCTTATGCAGTTTGTTAGATCTTTGTTAGATCAGGTTAGATCAACCGTTGTTTGCGTTAGATCTCACACAGAAGAAGCGATATTAACAGCTATTTGCTGGGGGGGCTAACCCGTCATCAGCCCCCCCTTATCAAAAAATTGACCAAACAGTTAGCTATTTTGGAAGCAATTTGTTAGATCCGGCATGATCAAGTGTTTTTAACGTTAGATCTCACATAATTAGAGACTGATTAAGTGATTAATGTGGGGGGGCTGGCCCCCCCTTATCAAATTTTCGGCCCAAAAATCATTCAGGCTAATAGATATTCGTTAGATCCGGTAAGATCAAGTGGTTTTAACGTTAGATCTCACATCATTTCAGAGATATTCCACATCAAAATAGAGATATTAGGTGGTACATATGGACAGGTTAGCCCGCCCCCTTATCAAATTTTCGGGCCAAAAATCATTCAAGCTAATAGATATTGGTTAGATCTGGTAAGATCAAGTGGTTTTAACATTAGATCTCACATCATTTCAGAGATATTCCACATCAAAATAGAGATATTAGGTGGTACATATGGACGGGCTGGCCCCCCCTTATATTCAGCGCAATGAAAATCACACCCAACTTTTGCTGCGGCGCAAAAACTTTTCCTCAGCTGCGGGGGCCCAACTTATGATCCTGCACACAAGCCCACTGCTTTCAGAAAATGCCCCTTACCTGAGCTCATCATTGCACATCCATTCCAGATGCTCGTATGTGACATCACATACATCCCATACATCACATACAAGCACGTGGGCTGGGTGCGAGAGGTGAATCAGCAGGATGAGTGTGCCAGTACAAGTAGATGTGTCTCATCTCTGCTTCCTTTTACAACTCTGCATATCACACATATCATAGATGAGAAGAGGGTACAGTGGTGGGAAAAATGAGCAGGAGGGGTTTAGATGTGGGACAGAAGAACAGGAGGGTACAGCCGTGGGGCAGATGTGCAGGGGGGGGTTCAGTTTTGGTGCAGATGAGAAGGAGGTTCAATGGTGGGACAGAAAAGCAGGGGGGGGTAGAACAGTGGGGCAAATGTGAAAGGAGGTGTATTGGTGGGACAGATGAGCAGGAGGTTACAGTGGTGGGGCAGAACAGGGGGAACATAGGTGGGGCAGAAGAGCAGGGGGTACAGAGGTGAAACAGATGTGCAGGAGGTACATTAGTAAGGCAGATGAAAAAGCGGGTTACAGTGGTAGGGCAGATGAGAAGGTGATTCAGTAGTAGACAGAAGAGCATGGGAATATGGCAGTGGAGCAAATGTGCAGAGAGGTACAGTGGTGGGGCAGATGAGAAAAATGGTACATTGATGGGGTAGATGAGCAGGGGGGTTACAGTGGTGGGGCAGAAGAGCAAGGGGGTACAGTGGTGGTGCAGATGTGCAGTGGTGGGAGGGATGCGAAGGGGGTTCAGAAGTGGGACAGAAAAGCAGGGGGGTACAGTGATGGGGCAGATGAGCGGGGGAGGGGTTTAGTGTTGGGCCAGATGGGAAGGGGGTTACAGTGGTGGGAAAATGAGCAGGAGGGGTTCAGTGTTGGGGCAGATGAGAAGGGGGTTTAGCGGTGGGACAGAAGAGCAGGGGGGTACAGCGGTGGGGCAGATGTGAAAGGAGGTGCATTGGTGGACAGATGAGCAGGGGGTTACAGTGGTTGGGCAGAAGAGCAGGGAGAACAGAGGTTGGGCAGATGTACAGGGGGGTACAGTGGCGGGGCAGAGGAGAAAGGAGGTACATTAGTGGTACAGATGAGCAGGGGGTTACAGCGGTGGGGCAGAAGAGCAGGGGGAACAGAGGTGAGACAGATGTGCAGGAGGTACAGTGATGGGGCAGAAGAGAAAGGGGGTTACAGTGGTGGGGCAGATGAGAAAGGGGGTTACAGAGGTGGGGCAGATGAGAAAGGGGGTTACAGTGGTGGGGCAGATGAGAAAGGGGGTTACAGAGGTGGGGCAGATGAGAAAGGGGGTTGCAGTGGTGGGGCAGATGAGAAAGGGGGTTACAGAGGTGGGGAAGATGAGCAGGGGGAACAGAGGTGGGACAGATGTGCGGGAGGTACAGTGGTGGGGCAGATGAGAAAGGGGTTTACAGTGGTGGGGCAGATGAGAAAGGGGGTTAGAGAGGTGGGACAGATGAGAAAGGGGGTTACAGTGGTGGGGCAGATGAGCAGATAAGTTCAGTGTTAGGACAGATGAGAAGATGGTTCAGCAGT
The DNA here is from genome assembly GCA_037952835.1 of Lithobates septentrionalis. NCBI lineage: Eukaryota > Metazoa > Chordata > Amphibia > Anura > Ranidae > Lithobates > Lithobates septentrionalis. The sequence goes on along the minus strand of JBBDGP010004212.1, from coordinate 62,574 downwards.
GAGACAGAAGAGCATGGGGGTACGGTGGTGGGGCAGATTTGCAGGGGGTTATAGTGGTGGGGCAGTTGAGCAGGGGGGTACGGTGGTGGGGCAGATTTGCAGGTGATACAGTGATCTGAGGTGTGAAGGTGTATGAATTGGGGTTGATCTGAGGCGTGAGAGTGCAGGATGTTAATTTCTCACTACTAAAGTAGTTTACAGCATTTACTTTATAAAAAATCCTTTTTGTGATTGAGATTGTGAAGTTGACTTTTTTTGTTATAAAATCGGCATGCTCAATTTCTTTGAAAACATTTTTCGGCACACTGCTCAAAAGGCTGCTTACCTCCTGGCCTATCAGTTTTTATTAAAGATGGAAAATGGGCTGTGGAGCAAGACCCGCTGTCGCCCAAAACTATTTTCTCATTTTCAATAATCAAAGAAGTTAAGGAAAAAAGGATGGAAAAGGTAAGAGGCGAGAAGGGGGGGGGGGGGGGGGTAAGGCTGGGGGGGTGAAATGGCATTGGTTCAGGATAACTATGGTGAACGGGCTCCGGAACTTATCTGTGACATTAAGTGCCAAGAAGGGCAGTACCCTCTGCGGAAACGACAAACTGGTTCCATAGTCCCCAAGTGTTAGAGTATTTTTCCTGTTGGTGTTGTGCAGTGAGTACTAGATCTTCCATCTCATTTGGAATGGAGTTTTTATAGAGTTTGGCTCAGATGGAGGAGACATGTAGCAGGAAAAAGCTGGATCACCAGGAACCTTGTATTCCGTAAAGTTTTGCGTGGTTTATCTGTCTCCCAGAAGTGGATCAATTTAGGGCACGACCAAAATATGTGAAGTCGTGTTCCTCCATCCCCCTGGCATCTCCAACATTGGTCAGTAGTTGCAAGGTGAGGTACCACCTTGTTAACAGTTTATAGTTGGTCTGTTTCATTTTCGTACAAACCGATGATTTCAACGAAAATCTGAGGACATGTTGTATCTGAGCAGATGTAAATGTACGCCCCAGCTTACTTTCCCATTTGTTCAAGAACGGTAAGTGTGGTTGTTCAGCCGGACAGTTCAAGAGGGTGTATGTTTTGGATAGAGCCTGTGGAAGGGAACCCTCTTTGGAACAGTATGGTTCAAAGGACGTCAGGGGACGATTAAATCCCTGTGGATTAGGCAAAGTATTGAGAAAGTGTTGTAATTGTAGCGCTGTCCACAAGGAAAGTTTGAAGGGCTCATTAGCACTACTGTGGAAGGCCATTGGCCTCCCGTTAGGAAGTGGGATGCCTGGACCCTACCTGTTTGGCTTAGGGTCCGAAACATTTGCGGTTCCAGACCAGGGAGGAACCACGGTTTTTCTATGATAGGGAGCAATGGGGAATCAGGGAAGAAAGCCGGTTCTGTGTGCTGACCTGGGAGCATATGCGGAGTGTCGTACCCATTATGGGGTGTGACTTCAGCACAGGCGGTAGTTGGTCATAGCACCACAGAGCCCCTGGCAGCAGAATGTCAGTCTGGGCCTGTTCCAGTTGTGCCCACAATTTGGAGCAGCAATGTCAAAATTTATTAATTTTAAGCTACTGCCACAGGGGCCTAACTTCTCATATAAAATATCGAACGGTTATGTATTTATCATAAATTAAATAAAACATCTCACTGATCAAACTGCAACAAGCTTTTATCCCTACTTACATTGCGATTATTACTGATTTCTGCCATGTGCATGCTAGGTTTAATGCAATAATAACTTCATCTAACAATTATCTACTAACTTGGATGTTGTTATTGGCAAAGATTATGAAATCTCTGAAATTATGTGAGATCTTACGTTAAAACCTCTTGATCTTACCGGATCTAACGAATATCTATTAGCCTGAATGATTTTTGGCCAGAAAATTTGATAAGGGGGGGCCAGCCCATCCATATGTACCACCTAATATCTCTATTTTGATGTGGAATATCTTGGAAATGATGTGAGATCTAACGTTAAAAACACTTGATCTTACCGGATCTAACGAATATCTATTAGCCTGAATGATTTTTGGGCTGAAAATTTGATAAGGGGGGGGCCAGCCCCCCACATTAATCACTTAATCAGTCTCTAATTATGTGAAATCTAACGTTAAAAACACTTGATCATACCGGATCTAACAAATTGCTTCCAAAATAGCTGTTTGGTCAATTTTTTGATAAGGGGGGGCTGATGACGGGTTAGCCCCCCCCAGCAAATAACTGTTAATATCGCTTCTTCTGTGTGAGATCTAACGCAAACAACAGTTGATCTAACCTGATCTAACAAAGATCTAACAAACTGCATAAGATTTTTTCAAAAATTTTGATATGGGGGGGCTAACCCGGCAGAGGTGCCTTTTTCAGGGTACAATATGAAGTGCAGTGCCAGTACAGTGGGAGGAGCTTTACATTAAGGAAACCCAAGCTGAGTCTAGGTTCTGTATGTAAGCTTTAATAACAAGGTGTAAAGTCAATGTGGTTTGACAACATATAACGCACAATATCTCTGCAACCAAAGCTGCACAAACGTTTATTTTTGCGGCACAAACCAGCACAAACCCAGCACAAACAAATGGTGCATCTGTTTTTAAAATTCAGGAACATGGGGTGCAATGTGGGCGGGGTTGCAGCAACTATAACGCACTATATCTCCGCAACCAAAGCGGCACAAACATTTATTTTTGCGGCACAAACCAGCACAAACACGGCACAAACGAATGGCACGTTTGTTTTTAAAATTCAGGAACATGGGGTGCAAAATGGGCGGGGTTACAGCAACTATAAACGCACAATATCTCTGCAACCAAAGCGGCACAAACGTTTATTTTTGCGGCACAAACCAGCACAAACGTGGCACAAATGAATGGCGCGTTTGTTTTTAAAATTCAGGAACATGGGGTGCAAAATGGGCGGGGTTACAGCAACTATAACGCACAATATCTCCGCAACCAAAGCGGCACAAACGTTTATTTTTGCGGCACAAACCAGCACAAACGCGGCACAAACGAATGGTGCGTTTGTTTTTAAAATTCAGGAACATGGGGTGCAAAATGGGCGGGGTTACAGCAACTATAAACGCACAATATCTCCGCAACCAAAGCGGCACAAACGTTTATTTTTGCGGCACAAACCAGCACAAACGCGGCACAAAGGAATGGCGCGTTTGTTTTTAAAATTCAGGAACATGGGGTGCAAAATGGGTGGGGTTACAGCAACTATAACGCACAATATCTCCGCAACCAAAGCGGCACAAACGTTTATTTTTGCGGCACAAACCAGCACAAACGCGGCACAAACGAATGGCGTGTTTGTTTTTAAAATTCAGGAACATGGGGTGCAAAATGGGCGGGGTTACAGCAACTATAATGCACAATATCTCCGCAACCAAAGCGGCACAAACGTTTATTTTTGCGGCACAAACACGGCACAAACGAATGGCGCGTTTGTTTTTAAAATTCAGGGACATGGGGTGCAAAGTGGGTGGGGCTTGCATTAAATTGAATGTTTAATATCTCAGAAACCGAACCGGCACAAACGCTCATTTTTGCGGCACAAATCAGCACAAACGCGGCACAAACGAATGGTATATTTTTATTCAGGTTTTACAAACATGGGGTGCTTACTTCACACAGCTCTATGACGGTTCGCGGAATCATGCCGACCTGCCGCAGTAAAATGACGGCGGCTGGTTGGCAAGCGGTTAAGAGATAATGGCACCCAAACCTGCGTTGTGTGTTGTGCAGTGATCGCCACGCGATTTGGAATCGCGACTGCGAGCCTTATAGTAAATGTCAGCATGGTATATGAATGGAAATTAGAGCAAAGAGATTGTAATGTATACAAACATATTATTACTACTAAAGCTGAAACAACTAATCAACATAATTGATGAAAACAGTTTAAACTATTTTCATAATCAATTAGTCAGTCTGTATACTGAATGCATTATTTGTTTACATAATCAGAAAATACAGTGCAGTACACATACAGCTCAGTACACCATCCATACATGTCAGTAGGCATTGATGGGCACTCGTTGGCACTGTTGAGGCTGCACTGCTAATTAGGACACTGATGATCAGTGACCCGATTATCAGTGTAGATGTCATTGGTCACACTTGCCAGTTTCCATAGTCTGCGCATGTGTGGTATAGCCACGCATGCGCAGTGAAGCCGTGCAAACAGCTGTTTAGTGACGTAGCCGCACCGTAAGTGACGCGAGTCAAGGTTTTGCATACAGTGGGGACGGAAAGTATTCAGACCCCCTTAAATTTTTCACTCTTTGTTATATTGCAGCCATTTGCTAAAATAATTTAAGTTCATTTTTTTCCTCATTAATGTACACACAGCACCCCATATTGACAGAAAAACACAGAATTGTTGACATTTTTGCAGATTTATTAAAAAAGAAAAACTGAAATATCACATGGTCCTAAGTATTCAGACCCTTTGCTGTGGCACTCATATATTTAACTCAGGTGCTGTCCATTTCTTCTGATCATCCTTGAGATGGTTCTACACCTTCATTTGAGTCCAGCTGTGTTTGGATATACTGATTGGACTTGATTAGGAAAGCCACACACCTGTCTATATAAGACCTTACAGCTCACAGTGCATGTCAGAGCAAATGAGAATCATGAGATCAAAGGAACTGCCTGAAGAGCTCAGAGACAGAATTGTGGCAAGGCACAGATCTGGCCAAGGTTACAAAAAAAATTATTCTGCACTTAAGGTTCCTAAGAGCACAGAGGCCTCCATAATGCTTAAATGGAAGACATTTGGGACGACCAGAACCCTTCCTAGAGCTGGCCATCCGGCCAAACTGAGCTATCGGGGGAGAAGAGCCTTGGTGAGTGAGGTAAAGAAGAACCCAAAGATCACTGTGGCTGAGCTCCAGAGATGCAGTCGGGAGATGGGAGAAATTTGTAGAGAGTCAACCATCACTGCAGCCCTCCACCAGTCAGGGCTTTATGGCAGAGTGGCCCGACGGAAGCCTCTCCTCAGTGCAAGACACATGAAAGCCCACATGGAGTTTGCTAAAAAAACACCTGAAGGACTCCAAGATGGTGAGAAATAAGATTCTCTGGTCTGATGAGACCAAGATAGAACTTTTTGGCCTTAATTCTAAGCGGTATGTGTGGAGAAAACCAGGCACTGCTCATTACCTGACCAATACAGTCCCAACAGTGAAGCATGGTGGTGGCAGCATGATGCTGTGGGGGTGTTTTTCAGCTGCAGGGACAGGACGACTGGTTGCAATCGAGGGAAAGATGAATGCGGCCAAGTACAGGGATATCCTGGACAAAAACCTTCTCCAGAGTGCTCAGGACCTCAGACTGGGCCGAAGGTTTACCTTCCAACAAGACAATGACCCTAAGCACACAGCTAAATAACGAAGGAGTGGCTTCACAACAACTCCGTGACTGTTCTTGAATGGCCCAGCCAGAGCCTTGACTTAAACCCAATTGAGCATCTCTGTTGAGACCTAAAAACGGCCGTCCACCAACGTTTACCATCCAACCTGACAGATTTGGAGAGGATCTGCAAGGAGGAATAGCAGAGGATCCCCAAATCCAGGCGTGAAAAACTTGTTGCATTTCCCAAAAAGACTCATGGCTGTATTAGATCAAAAGGGTGCTTCTAATAAATACTGAGCAAAGGGTCTGAATACTTAGGACTATGTGATATTTCAGTTTTTCTTTTTCAATAAATCTGCAAAAATGTCAACAATTCTGTGTTTTTCTGTCAATATGGGGTGCTGTGTGTACATTAATGAGGAAAAAAATGAACTTAAATGATTTTAGCAAATGGCTGCAATATAACAAAGAGTGAAAAATGTAAAGGGGGTCTGAATACTTTCTGTCCCCACTGTAATAATATATATATTATCTGCATCCATCCACAGTGCCTTGAAAAAGTATTCATACACCTTAAAAGTTTCCACATTTTGTCATGTTACAACCCAAAATGTAAATGTATTTTATTGGGATTTTATGTGATAGACCAACACAAAGTGGCACATAATTGGAAATTGATAAATGGTTTTCAAAATGTTTTATAAATAAATATCTGAAAAGTGTGGTGTATATTTAAACTCAGCCCCCTTTACTCTGATACCCCTAACTAAAATCTAGTGGAACCAATTGCCTTCAGAAGCCCCCTAATTAGTAAATAGAGTTCACCCAAGTGTAATTTAATCTCAGTTTTAATACAGCTGTTCTGTGAAGCCTTTAGAGGTTTGTTAGAGCAACGTTTCTCAACTCCAGTCCTCAAGACAGGTCATGTTTTCAGGATTTCCCTCAGATGAAACGGCTGTGGTAATTACTAAAGGTAGTGAAACTGATCATACCGAGTCCGACGGACAATTCGACTGTGTGTGGGCTTAAATCGGACCTGCAGCGGACTTTTTCGGTTGAAAATCTGACGGACTTTAGATTTGGAACATGCGTCAAATCTTTCCGATGGACTTGAGTCCGGTTGAAAAATCCGCTCGTCTGTATGCTAGTCCGACGGACAAAAACCGACGCTAGGGCAGCTATTGGCTACTGGCTATCAACTTCCTTATTTTAGTCCGGTGTACGTCATCACGTACGAATCCGTCGGACTTTGGTGTGATCGTGTGTAGGCAAGTCTGTTCGTTCAAAAGTCCATCGGAAGTCCGTCAAAAGTCTAAGGAAAGTCCACCGGAATGGCCGTCGGACTTTTGTTGCCGAAAAGTCCGCTCGTGTGTATGCGGCCTTAGTGAACAAACAGCATCATGAAGGCCAAGGAACACACTAGACAGGTCAAGGATAAAGTTGTGGGGAAGTTTACAGCAGGGTTAGGTTATAAAACAAAAAATATCCCAAGCTTTGAACATCTCACGGAGCACTGTTCAATCCATCACCCGAAAATGGAAAAAAGAGTATGGAACAACTGCAAACCTACCAAGACATGGCCGTCCACCTAAACTGACTGGCAGGGCAAGGAGAACATTCATCAGAGAAGCAGCCAAGAGGTCCATGGTAACTCTGGAGGAGCTGCAGAAATCCACAGCTCAGGTGGGAGAATCTGTCCACAGGACAACTATTAGTCGTGCTCTCCACAAATCTGACCTTTATGGAAGAGTGGCAAGAAGAAAGACATAAGAAATCCCTTTGCAGTTTGCGAGAAGCCATGTGGGGGACACAGCAAACATGTGGAAAAAGATGTTCTAGTCAGATGAGACCAAAGTGGAACTTTTTGGCTTAAAAGCAAAACGCTATGTGTGGTGGAAAACTAACACTGCACATCACCCTGAACACACCATCCCCACCGTGAAACATGGTGGTGGCAACATCATGTGGTGGGGATGCTTTTCTTCAGCAGAGACAGGGAAGCTGGTCAGAGTTGATGGGAAGGTGGATGGAGCCAAATACAGGACAATCTTAGAAGAAAACCTGTTAGAGTCTGCAAAAGACTTGAGACCAGGGTTTAGGTTCACCTTCCAGCAGGACAACAACCCTTAACATACAGCCAGAGCTACAATGGAATGGTTTAGATCAAAGCATATTCACGTGTTAGAATGGCCCAGTCAAAGTCCAGACCTAAATCCAATTGAGAATCTGTGACAAGATGTGAAAATTGCTGTACACAGACGCTCTCCATCCAATCTGACAGAGCTTGAGCTATTTTGCAAAGAAGAATGGGAAAAAATGTCCCTCTCTAGATGTGCAAAGCTGGTAGAGACTTCCCCAAAAAGACCTGCAGCTGTAATTGCAGTGAAAGGCGGTTCTACAAAGTACTGACTCAGGGGGGCGCCATACAAATGCCCCCCACACTTTTCACATATTTATTTGTAAAAAATGTTGAAAAGCATTTATCATTTTCCTTCCACTTCACAATTATGTGCCACTTTGTGTTGGTCTATCACATAAAATCCCAATAAAATACATTTAAAAAAATAATTGAAAAGACTGCTACTTGTCACAGAAATTGCACCAACCTGCCCCACATCCCTACTGACAATAGATTGAAAAAAATAAATTTCCTCTAAGTGGGACTTTGGATAGGGCAGATGGCAAATGAAGTATGAAAAGAATGTAAAAAATATATATAATATTTATTAAGGGAAAATATTTAAAATATTTAGCACATAAAACAATACACATAACAATGTCAAAATAATGTTCTGGAGATGACTGGTCATACAGTAACAGTTCGATTTGTACAGCCAGTGACCGCAGAAGTCTGTTGAGTTGGGAGTGAATGCAACAGAGATACCCAACGCATTTCGAAATTGCTATTTCTTCATCAGGGGTGTATGCGATTTATCGTAGAACGTACAAATGTCGTGCAAGAAGTATGGCTCTTGGCATAGTCTCCTATCCAAATTGTATCATTTGAAAACAAGATGTGTTGCAGCTGTCAGCCTAGAAGGCCCCCGACACGGTGGGGTAGATCAATACATCACCACAAGATGGCAGGTCCAATGGCAACGGGGGGGGGGGGGGGGGAGAGAGAACAGGGTCCCACACAAAGGACAACCCAGTATGGCCCTCCGAAGTAGACCCCTTAATTGCCAAAAGGACACCAAGGAGAGGGGTGGAAAGAAGGAGATGGCCAAAGAGCGAGGACCTGCTAGTTGAAAACTGTGCAGACAGGTATACCAGGGGACTTGACAGAGCCCAAAGTTGATCAGTGAATTGATCTGGTCCATATGGGAGCACAGTGTGGCAGGTCCTCACTTCGGTCCACCTTCACAGCTACAAGACTCAGGGGGGCGCCATACAAATGCCTCCCACACTTTTCACATATTTATTTGTAAAAAAAATGTTGAAAAGTATTTATCATTTTCCTTCCACTTCACAATTATGAGCCACTTTGTGTTGGTCTATCACATAAAATCCCAATAAAATACATTTAAGTTTTTGGTTGTAACATGACAAAATGTGGGAAATTTCAAGGGGTATGAATACTTTTTCAAGACACTGTATATATGTTTAATACGATTTATAATTTTGAAGGGATTCTATATTAAGATTAGAGTTCAATTATAAATTGTGATATTATTATTATAATATAGGACTAATATATTACCGTATATACTCGAGTATAAGTCGTTCCGAGTATAAGTCGAGGCCCTAATTTACCACAAAAAAAATGGGAAAACTTATTGACCTGAGTATAAGACGAGGGTGAGAAATGCACGGCTACTGTAAGTGGAAAAGAGGGTCAACAATGCCCATTTGCAGCCTCACTGTGCCCATTTGCAGCCATAGGTCCCCTGAACTTCAAACTCGGTAGTTAAGGGTTCCTGGATGCCCCCTAGCTGCAGCCAAAATTTGGGGTCTCTGAACCCAAAGGGTCCCGAAATGACATTGCTGCAGATGGACACAGTTGACCGAATTTGGGGCCCCGTACCTCGGGGCCACTTAGTGCTAAGAACCCCAAATTTGGTGTGCAAACCCAGTGGAACTAGCACCATTAAATTTCCAAAGCTGGGGTTTCTAGCACCAAGTGGCCCCGAGATACAGGGCCCCAAAAATCAGTTCAGAAAATGTCAAGCACTTTTCTGCAGCAGAGAATGACATTTTCTGAACCGGTTTTGGGGCCCTGTATCTCAGGGCCACTTAGTGCTAGGAACCCCAGCTTTGGATATGTTATGGTACCAGTTCCACTGGGTTTGCACACCAAATTTGGGGTTCCTAGCACCAAGTGGCTCTGAGATACGGGGCCCCAAAGTCGGTTCGGAAAATAAAATTTTTTGCTGCAGAAAAGTGCTTGACTCAAGTATAAGTCGAGGGGAGCACTTTCAGCACAAAAAAATGTGCTGAAAAATTCAACTTATACTCGAATATATACGGTATGTAATGATATAAATTGTGGTTGTAGCATGTGTGACCCCCTCTCCCTGGGTATACCATGACCGCTATGACACAATGGCCCCCCCTATCCAGTCATCTACAAACGTCCAACAAATCCTGGATTATAACATCATATTATATGAATAGTTATTAAAGCACAGAAATCATATTCTATAGTCATATCATTGTTACATAGGAATTATAAACAATGTAATTATGGAAATTGTTATATTTAGTTAAACAATCTGATATATAATTACCATATGTTAGAATTGTATATTGAGTAGGATTAGAGTTTGATTATAAAATTTGTAATGATTTATTATGCAATTATATAAACTATGATTGTAACATGTGACCTGCTCAATGACCGCCTGGCGTCACCCCGTCACCCATCCAGCCGTTATCTACCCACTTCCTGAGAACTTCAACCGACGGACCGCAGCTTATAATACCGTCATTGTGTCTATACATACAGTCTATGATTCTATCAGACAGGGGGGAGCTCAGCGCTCCACAGACAGAAAGACCCCCTCAATGTGACCATTAAATTGTACTAAAACAACAAAAAAGACATTTATGACAAAATAGGGAATTGTTTGTAAATATTTAATTGACGGGGGGGGGGGGGGGGGGGGACACAACGAGGCTGAGACCAATGTGGACAGATCTGTGTATTCTATATAAAGTCCATCCATCCAGTCCTGAGATTTATACAGCTCTGTCACACAGCGCAGCCCAGGCAGGGCAAGAGACCTGGATTTGTCTCTGTTGCAGTTAAGTGACACTTACAGGTTATGCTCCCTCCCCCTCCCAGTCTGTGACTGGACAGTGAAAGTAGAAGCAGCAGATTGATGAGCTCATCTCTCTGCTTCCCCTCCTCTATCAGCATGTCCCTTGTCTGCACATGTACACCTCAGCGGAACTTCATTGCTTCCCCAGTCTGAGCTCTGCTGTACAGGGGGGAAATGTTGATATTTCAAATTCAGATAGCTACACATTTTACAATATTCAAGGAATATTTATACACAGGAAAATACACGCCTTTTAAATCTTCCTCAAGTCCAGCTTAAAAGAAAATATTTGGACAACAATCATGGCGCTCCGTTCTCATTATAGTTTCTACAGAACGGTGCATTGTAAGCAGATATAGAATGAGATATTGCCGACTGATCTGTGTAGAATGTCCTCAGAACAGATGATGCAGTATATAGAATATAAAAAAAAGGATCTACAATATAAAACTTTGTATCAGGATAATGGCAATGCCTGAAAGTAAAACAATCCTTGCATTGGCCGGGAATCGAACCCGGGCCTCCCGCGTGGCAGGCGAGAATTCTACCACTGAACCACCAATGCTGCAGATGTTGATTTTCCCGGCTTCTTCCAACAAGTCCTGACACAGATGTGCCACATCAGCAAAGTCTGGCTGGGAGATTCTCAACACAGAGACTCCCGTCTTTCAGGACAGTCTCCTCTCTTCCAGCTGTGTGTGTCAGGACAGAGGCTCTCCCCATTCCAGGTGTGCAGTGTGAAGCATTGGTGGTTCAGTGGTAGAATTCTCGCCTGCCACGCGGGAGGCCCGGGTTCGATTCCCGGCCAATGCAAACATTATTTATTTCTTTTTAAATAGAGGTCGATTTTTTTTTTCCTGCTATGGTCATAACTTATATTTAAAAAAAAATGGTTAAAAAAAAATAAATAAAATACAAGAATAAAAAAAATACAAGAAAATAATTACAAGCAAAAAAATAAAAATGAGGTCAGCTGTAATCCATATCTGTCATGTCTGCTGGTCGTTGGATAGCCCATTCCTGTTCACTTATGAAATCAGTGCAAATGAAAATCTAAAAGTGGGAATCCTTGCCTAATGTAATATCACATGACCAGCCTAAAGTAAAATAAAAGGTAAAATATGTAAATCTTTCATAATGTACTAGAATGCATTGCATACAAGCCAAGCACATTATGCCATTAAAATTAGAAGAAATGGCCGCAAACCACTGTGGATAGAACTTCTCTATTTGAACATCCCAAAAATTACAGGAATCAGAATGCTGGGTTGACGCGTTTCGCACACTTCACGTGCACTCAGTCATTACACAGGTATGTCTGCAAAACAGTTCTTATATAGTCCCACATATATATCCCCTGCAGAGTAATGGCATCTTTCTTTATATATATATATAGTTTTTACAGACCAATACGTTGTCTTGTTAGAGCACATATATAAGTTTTTGGTTATTTGTTTTTCGTGTGTGTATACATACATACATACATATATATATATATATATATATATATATATATATATATATATATATATATATATGTATGTATACACACACGAAAAACAAATAACCAAAAACGTATATATTTGCTCTAACAAGACAACGTATTGGTCTGTAAAAAACTATATATATATATATATATATATATATATATATATATATATATATATATATATATATATATATATATATATATATATATATATATATATACATATACATACATACATACATACATATATATATATATATATATATATATATATATAAAAAAAGATGCCATTACCCTGCAGGGGATCTGAAATTTTTTTTTTAGGCTGGCTATCCACCAATTCATTTTCAAATAACATTTGTACAAAAATTCTCAGTATATTCCATAGCATTACGAATGTCGTTTGAAAGTACAAAAAAAAAAAAACAAAAAAAAAAACGTTTCTGTGAATGTGCAAAAAATTGTGTTGCGATTTTGTAGCGCATGCATGGGGCAGCCCATTGACTTCAATGGCCCGCCCTACACACTGCAAGGTAGCTCATGCACCTTTGTGCATTTCTTAAACCACACGTTTTGGCACATTTAATGCTTGTTGTTTTTTTTCATGTGACAAATGCACATATTTTTTGCTGCGTTTGGGCTGCTATTAACAAGGAATGGTGAGGCAAGCGTGACGGGTTTTTTGCATATTTTGTAAACACACCAGAAATTGCACGCTTTTACAAACATTCACAGAAACCTAAAGGGTGACCGTGGCCTTAGAAAATTGCTCATTCGCAAAAACATTTCTATCCTGCTCCTTTGAATTTTCTCATATCTATGGTCAAGAACGAATGTCAACTTGACCCGACTAATGATTAGAAATTCAAATGAATGTTCCAAAACTGAAAATTTTTGCACAAAATTCTACTGGAATACGACTGGCTTTAGAGAGTCTGTGAGCGGCATATTGTTACATGTATTCACCATTTATTCATACAGTGGTGGGTATAGAAAATAAATCACCCCTATTAAAAATGATCACATTTTGTTGCTTTGCAGCATTAAATGAAGACCGTTTTTGTTTTATCCAGCTGTATTTACTAATGCCACTTATTACATGCACCCCCCCCCCTTATGTTAGTATTTTGTTGAACCACCTTTTGCTTTAATTCCAGTCTTTAGTCTGCTGGGATTTGTCTCTACTAACTTTGCACATCTAGACTCTGCAATATTTGCCTGCTCTTTGCAGAACAGTTCAAGTTCAGTTAAATTTGATGGTGGCCGTTTGTGGACTGCAGTCTTCAAGTCATTCAACAGATTTTCAATGGGATTTAAGTCTGGGCTCTGACTAGACCATGCAAGGGCATTCACCTTTTTCTCCTTCAACCACTGTGTGCTCATTTTTGCTGTGTGCTTTGGGTCATTGTCCTGTTGGAAGGTAAACCTTCTTCCCATTGACAACTTTCTTTAATTTAATGGTATTTTGCCCCATCTATTTTTCCTTCTATCCTGACAAGTGCTCCAGTCCCTGCTGCAGAGAAACACCCCCATAACAGGGCATTACCACCTCCATGCCTTACTGTAGTAATGGTGTTATTTGGATGGTGAGCTGCATTGGATTTCCGCCAAACATATTGTTTGGTGTTGAGGCCAAATTATTAAATTTTAGTCTCATCTTACCACCTTACATGCACCTCGAAGATTCTGAGGCCACATGGAAAAAGGTGTTATGGTCAGATGAGACTAAAATTGAGTTGATCTATTTATAGACATAAGGGGGTGATCCTTTTTCCAACTTAGCGATTCTGTTTTTGATTTTTTTTTCTGACATGTTGGGGTTATATATCTTTCACTTATATGTTATAAGTTGCTCTAGCAAATACCGATGGATAAAACAATAACTGCGTCTGTCTTCACTTCAGGCTGCAAAGCAACAAAATGTGATTTAAAAAAGGGGGGGTTCTATACCCACTGTATGTAGATCAGAGGTGAGGAAGAGGAAGAAGAGGAAGAGGAAGAAGAGGAAGAAGAGGAAGAAGAGGAGGAATCCTATTAAACCCTCATTAGCCATAAAATAACGCCTTCTTCCCCTTACCTATTATTGTACAGCTTAATTTTTTTTAGCTTATTTTTTAAAATTTTATTTGCAATCAGAAATATTTTAGAACAAATTCTAGCATGAAATGCTTATTTGCATTTACAGTAAAATTTTAATCTTTGTCAAATAACAGTGCTCAAAAACAGAAAAAAAAAAAAAATAATAATTTTTTTTTGTCCACAGATAATGAAAAGTAGAAGGTTTGCGTTCCTGCCATTAGTCTCCTCTGCAGAGTTTAGCGATGTGTCGCTCCATCGCGGACAGCACTAGATATCCTGGTCTATGACAGTACAGCTGGAGCCATCACTGATCCCACATGGATATCCAGCAGCCGCAGGGTTAACGAGCCTAATTAATCACTTCTTCACCGGAAGAGACGATCAGGCCTCGTTTAATCAGCTTGTTGTCATGCTAAGTGTCTCATTGTTGTGGAAATGGCAGGAATTTTTCTAGACGTAGCCAATGTGTGTGCGGGGGGGGGGGGGGGAATGGGTCACATGACGACCCGGGGAGGGTAATGACACCCCAGAGAGACCCGCTTTTATCTGTCATCCATTCACTGCATCTCACGCTGGAAAGATTTACGTCGCAAAACAGCGATTAAGGGGACAGGTTCATTCAATGTGGAGGCTATTGTGCCAGAATGACAGAGAGAAAACAAGTGAAAGTCGTGTGAACGTCCTCACAACACTGCCTTTATTTATAACGCCTGAGATCTGAGCGAATGACATCGCCGTCATTTATAAACGGTTGGATATTTGAACAAACTACATCACAGCCATTTAGAACAGCCGGGATCTGAGAGAAAAACAAGGCGTCACGGCAATTATTCCAATTTCACATCATGGAACAGATACATAAAAATTGATCAGGCTAGAGAGAGAGAGAGAATCATAAAAAGACAAAAAAGTAACAGAGCAGATTGTAATGTGTATGGCCAATCTGACGTGTGCATCATACAGATTTTAGAATCTGCTCACAGGACCAACAGGGACAGCAAAGATCCAAAGCAGATCACCTTCCAAAGTCAAAGAATTCCAGAACAAGCAGATCACCTTCCAAAGTCAAAGAATTCCAGAACAAGCAGATCACCTTCCAAAGTCAAAGAATTCCAGAACAAGCAGATCACCTTCCAAAGTTCTGGAGCAAATGGATTACCTACCAGAGACCCAAAGCAGACAGATCACCTTCCATAGACATGGAATTCTAGAGTAGATGGATCACCTTCCAGAGACCTGGAATTCCAGAGCATATGGATCACCTTCTAGAGACCTGGAGCAGATGGATCACCTTCCATAGACATGGAATTCTAGAGTAGATGGATCACCTTCCAGAGCAGACGGATCTCCATCCAGATGCTCTGAATTTTGAAGCAGACTAATCACATTCCACAGACCCAGAGTAGATGGATGACCTTCAAAAAAAGTCTCAGGATTCCAGAGCAGATGACCTTCCAGAGTCCAGGAATACCACCTTCCAGAGCACACAGATCACCTTCCAGATTCTCAGAATTTTGGAACAGACTGATCCTTGATTATAAGCTCTAATGAGCAGGACCCTCCGATTCCTTCTGTATTAAATTGTATTGTAACTGTAATGTCTGCCCTCATGTTGTAAAGCACTGAGCAAACTGTTGGCACTGTATAAATCCTGTATAATAATAATATTGATATTTCAGACAACCGGAGCAGATGGATGACCTTCCAAAGTTCCAGAATTCCAGAGCAGATGGATCAACTTTCCAGAGTTCTGGAGCGCAGGGATCACTTTCTAGTGTGCCAAAAATTCAAGAGCAGATGGATCACATTCCAAAGACCTGGAATTCCAGATTCTATGAACTTTGGAGCAGTCTATTCATATTGAATCACCTTCCGGAGACCTGGAATTCCAGAGCAGATGGTTCACCTTCTAGAGACCTGGAACAGATGGATCACCTTCCAAAGACTTGGAATTCCAGAGCAGTTGGATCACCATCCAGAGTTCCAGAGCACGGGGATCACCTTCTAGAGTCCTGAAAATGCAAAAGCAGATGGATCACCTTCCAGATTCTCTGAATTTTGTAGCAGACTAATCATATTGCAGAGACCTGGAGCAGATGGAGGACCTTCCAAGGTCCAGAAATTCCACCTTCCAGAGTAGACAGATCACCTTCAAGAGTCCCAGGATTCCAGAGCAGATGGATCAACTTCCAAAGACCCAGAATTTCAGAGCAGACAGATCGCCTTCCAAAGTCCTGGAATTTCAGAGCGGATGGCTCATCTTGCACAGTCTCAGAATTCCAGAACAGACTTATCACCTTCTAGAGCCCAGGAGTAGACGGATCACTTCACAGAGTCTCGGAATTCTGGAGCCCACTGGGGATTCTCTCAACCAATAGCAAAAATACAAAACCGCCACTCCAGAATGTGAATGATAGAAGGATAGAATGACACAAGGGAGACGATCTATAATCGTCAGCCTGTCCAACTTCATGCTCACATGAGCACCTGTAAAAGTCACATCCAGACCAACACCGATTTATTGTGTGTGTGTGTGTGTGTGTGTGTGTGTGTGTGTGTGTGTGTGTGTGTGTGTGTGTGTGTGTGTGTAACCTTACATATGGATTGCAGAATTCTTTATTTTGATTTTTTTTACTGCTATAGGATTCAAAATGAACGCTGAAGAGACATTGCTCTGCCTGAGCTGCCTGCCCACCAACAAGCAGGATGTGTACATACTACACGGACCGCACTTGCAAGGAGCAGAAAGAATAACACCTGCATGCTGTAATTCTACATCCCATCTGCAGCGCTCTACACACTCCAACACAAGCAAAAATATCAGACTATGCATGCCTTCCCCTCTGTACACATCATACAGAGAACCAGCCATATCAAAAGGTCTATCAGCACCACCCAGCCGCTATCAGACAGTACTACATGCCTTCCCCTCTATACACATGATACAGCACTACAGTCACATCAATGGTACTTAAGCGCCACCCGGTGGCCAGCAGGCAGTAATGCACTTTAAAGTAGATGTAAACCCAAAAACTAAAATCTCATAGATTTACCATATTGAGGTCATTTCAAAAGTGGATGAACTCTTATGCCGCGTATCACGCACGATCGAACATTCCGACAACAAAATCCTGGATTCATTTCCAACGGATGTTGGCTCAAACTTGTCTTGTATACAAACGGTCGTACAAATGTCGTCGGAAATTCTGAACGTCCAGAACGCGGTGACATACAACACGTACGACGACCTGAGAAAAATGAAGTTCAATAGCCAGTGCGGCTCTTCTGCTCGATTCCGAGCATGCGTGGAACTTTGTGCGTCGGAATTGTGTACACACGATCGGAATTTACGACAAACGGGTTTTGTTGTCGGAAAATTTGAGAACCAGCTCTCAAATTTTTGTTGTCGGAAATTCCGACAACAAATGTCCGATGGAGCCTACACACGGTCGGAATTTCTGACAACAAGTTCACATCGAACATTTGCTGTCGGAAATTCCGACCGTGTGTACGGGGCATTAGAGTATATTTCTTCATCAGTCACACGACCCCAGAAGATGAAATCTGCGCCTCTCCTCCTTCTGTGTCCTCGTCTTACACAGCCTGGATCCATCAATAATTCACTGTCCTCACTGCAGAAACCCCGGCAGGCCCAGCAGATCACATCAGCTGCATACAATACGTGATCCACTGATAACAAGAATCTACAGAACAGCTAGAGATTTATTAAAGGCAAATGACCATCAATACCGACCATCCTGAAAAAGCAAAATGAACCCAAATTAAAGCAAACCTGTGTTCTTCCCATACCAAATGACATAACAGGTTCTCTTTAATGCCCCCCCCAGGAGTACCTCTACTTTTCCATCACTCCGTCCCACCGCTCTGCCTCCGAGAGCAAAGAGATAACCGGTACTTCCAGGTACAGAGGGTCATGTGACTCACTCCACATGACAGCGCTGGGCCAATCACCAAGTGTCAGGGCTGTCATATGGAGAGATGTTGAAAGCTAAAATGCGACCGATTTGGAGACAGTGTTAATTTGGGCAGCAAATTTCGATTTAGTCTTAGGACTAAAATGGCATTTTAGTTTTAGTCCCATTTTAGTCTTCTGCAAATGTTTTAGTTTTAGTCGTATTTAGTCGACTAAATCTCCAGGACATTTTAGTCGACTAAAATAATCTTAGTCGACTAAATGGGTAGAGTTAAATTGTAATGCATTATTTAAGCATTTTTCTACAATTTCCAAACTCATTATATACTGCTGGAGTGAATAATCTAATATGTTATTAATTATGGTATTGGAGGTATGAACATGCACTACAGACCAGTGTTCATTTTGACGTCAAATTTCAATTTAGTTTTAGTCTTAGTCTTTTGACTAAAATGGCATTTTAGTTTTAGTCGTATTTTAGTCGACTAAAAATGGTATTAAGTTAGTCGACTAAAATATTTTAGTCGGTTTTAGTCGACAAAATTAAACACTGTTTGGAGATTACACAGGGCGGCTGAACACATGGGGAGGGGAGGAATTAAAAAGGGAACCTGTTTCTTTGATGTGTATGAGCAGTGCACACATTTGCCTTAAGGCAGTTTTCAATGGATCCTCACAACAAAAGACGGCCATAGACAGTTTGAATATCGGCCGGTCCATCAGGAACAGGACGATATTTAAACATTGAAAGGGCAGGCTGAATGTACCCGCCAAATCTTGTAACGGAAGCGACGTTCCTTCACAGCCATCTTGGTACACCCCGCACTCAGCCGCAGTAAGCCTACAGTCTGAAGTCGCCAAGCGGACATCTTTTTACACCCACCAATGTCTTGCATTTCACACTTATTTTTTACCACTAAAACTGAGCTTATATTGTGAAATACAGTATTTAGAAGGCCGTGATGCTGTTTTGATGTTTAATTTTAAAAGCAGCGGTCTTTTGTCAGATTAGCAAACCTGTGAGATCAGCAGGCTTGCCACTGCTTTTAAAATTCAACATCAAAACAGTGTCACGGTCTTCTAAATACTGTATTTCACTATATAAGCTCAGTTTAGTGGTAAAAATAAGTGAAATGTAAGATTTCGGTGGGTGTAAAAAGATGTCCGCTTGGCGACTTCAGACTGCTGGCTTAGTGTGGTCAAGTGCGGAGTGTACCAAGATGGCCGTGACGGAACATCACTTCAGTTACGAAATCTGACGGGTCGCCTAATCTGACAGAACACCTGCATACTTAAGCTAAGGAGGAGATGAATTTCAGGACGTGCATGCTACATGAATCAAGATGTCCCATGGCCAGAAAAATCATTTCTCACCAAAAAAAACCAAAAAAAAAAACATGGAGACATGGATAGATAGATGGATGGATGGATGAGCTTGCTTGGAAAATTAAAAATAAATAAAAAATAGTGTTTTTGGTATTGGGTGCAGTGTAGTTTAATTTTAAGTAAAAGCTCCTCCTGGACCTGTCCTGTCTGTGACATCCCGATTACCACTTCCCACCAGCCTGACAGATACACTATATTGTCAAAAGTATTGAGACGCCTGCCTTTACACGCACATGAACTTTAATGGCATCCCAGTCTTAGTCCGTAGGGTTCAATATTGAGTTGGTCCACCCTTTGCAGCTATAACAGCTTCAACTCTTCTGGGAAGGCTGTCCACAAGGTTTAGGCGTGTGTCTATGGGAATGTTTGACCATTCTTCCAGAAGTGCATTTGTGAGGTCAGGCACTGATGTTGGATGAGAAGGCCTGACTCAGTGTCTCCGCTCGAGTTCATCCCAAAGGTGTTCTATCGGGTTGATGTCAGGACTCTGTGCAGGCCAGTCAAATTCCTCCACCCCAAACTCGCTCATCCATGTCTTTATGGACCTTGCTTTGTGCACTGGTCCAAATTGTTTGGTGGAGGGGGGATTATGGTGTGGGGTTGTTTTTCAGGGGTCGGGTTGGCCCCTTAGGTCCAGTGAAGGGAACTCTTAAGGTGTCAGCATACCAAGACATTTTGGACAATTTCATGCTCCCAACTTTGTGGGAACAGTTTGGGGACGGCCCCTTCCTGTTCCAACATGACTGCCCACCAGTGCACAAAGCAAGGTCCATAAAGACATGGATGAGTTAGTTTGGGGTGGAGGAACTTGACTGGCCTGCACAGAGTCCTGACATCAACCTGATAGAACACCTTTGGGATGAATTTGAGCGGAGACTGTGAGCCAGGCCTTCTTGTCCACATCAGTGCCTGACCTCACACATGCACTTCTGGAAGAATGGTCAAACATTCCCATAGACACACTCCTAAACCTTGTGGACAGCCTTCCCAGAAGAGTTGAAGCTGTTATAGCTGCAAAGGGTGGGCCAACTCAATGTTGAACCCTACGGACTAAGACTGGGATGCCATTAATGTTCATGTGCGTGTAAAGGCAGGTGTCCCAATACTTTTGGTAACATAGTGTATATGTGGCAGCATAGAGGTGGGCTTCATTCTGTGCGGCCAGGTCAGTGTTTTATGTCGGGAGCATGCACAAATCGCATGCCCCCAGCACTGTGACAAATCTTGGTCACACTGTGACAATCAGGGCTCCTGATCACATGATCATCGTGACAGCCAATCACAGAGATCACAAGATCCAGAACCCCATGTAATGCCTTCAAGGTTAAAATCTTTTGAAAGGTGTCTGGAGCCATCAAAAAGGGGGTTACAGTGGATCTAAAGCCAAAACATTATTTTTGTGCATTTAGCATGGAGTAGGGAACTCATCTAAAACAAGTTAGAAGTTCAATCCTCTATTAATAGGAAACAAAAAGGAGAGCAAACTGGAGTGCAGGACCGGACGTGACCCAGACAGGGCAGACCAGTACTGGCCATGTAACCCGAGAAGTGCTAATAAAAAAACAAAAATTTCCCCCAGTCCCTCCTCACCTCCTGGGGGCCAGCACACCAATGTTATCCGGGCTGAAGTCTGCGGTGGTGTCCAGAGTTCCTGTAGACAGACAGACAGGGTCAGGTTCAATAAGCAGACAGGACAAAACGCAACACACATACTGAAATTTCCAACACAGAATACGGCCTGACAGTACTGAAATCATTAGAATAGCCAGTGTGATTCCTGAATACATTTATATGCAGAATTACAGGCAAAATACTTTAAAAACAAAGATTGATCTGTAATAGAAAATAGTATTTGCATTGGCCGGGAATCGAACCCGGGCCTCCCGCGTGGCAGGCGAGAATTCTACCACTGAACCACCAATGCTTCACGCAGCATTGCTGGAAGAGAGGAGACCATATGGGGACACACAACACACACCTTCATCCAATCACCATGGAAAGTGATGCGGATTGTCCAAGAAAAAAGGCGTTAAATTGTGGAGCCCTTCCCAGGTTTTAGTTACATCATTCCACCATAGAGTCAGGATGTCTGAATAGAAGAGACCATATGGGGACAGCTAGTGAAAGTCAGTCACATTCAACTGAACGTGTTCTTAAAGTGGGGTTCCCATTTAAAAAAAAAAAAAAATTAAAAGTCAGCAGTTACAAATACTGCAGCTGCTGACTTTTAATTGGACACTTACCTGTCCCAGGGTCCAGCGATGCAGGGGATCGAAGCCCCGCTCATCTCCCCCTCCGTTCGGCGGCGCCGGCATTGCAATTGTGGGCGCCGGGCTGTGGCTTCACAGCCGGGCACCCACTGCGCATGCGCGAGCGGCGCCGTGCGCCGTGATTGGCCGCTCAGTCATCTGGGACCTGTAATGGGTCCCAGATGATTGACAAGAGGGAGGGAGCAGAGCTGAGCCCTTCCTGTGCCGAGACGGAAGTGATGTCACCAGCCCAGGCACTGAAAGAGGCAGACTACGAGGGACCCCTTAGCAACAGGCATTTAGAGGTACCGTATATACTCGAGTAGAAGTCGAGTTTTTTAGCACTTTTTTTGTGCTGAAAGTGCCCCCCTCGACTTATACTCGAGTCAAGCACTTTTCTGCAGCAAAAAATTTCATTTTCCGAACCGACTTTGGGGCCCCGTATCTCAGGGCCACTTTGTGCTGGGAACCCCAAATTTGGTATGCAAACCCAGTGGAACTGGTACCATAACATATCTAAAGCTGGGGTTCCTAGGACCAAGTGGCCCCGAGATACGGGGCCCCAAAATTGGTTCGGAAAATGTCATTCTCTGCTGCAGAAAAGTGCTTGACATTTTCTGAACCGATTTTTGGGGCCCAGTATCTCGGGGACACTTGGTGCTAGAAACCCCAGCTTTGGATATTTTATGGTGCTAGTTCCACTGAGTTTGCACACCAAATTTGGGGATTCCTAGCACTAAGTGGCCCCGAGATACGGGACCCCAATGTCCGTCAACTGTGTCCATCTGCAGCAATGTCATTTCGGGACCATTTGGGTTCAGAGACCCCAAATTTTGGCTGCAGCTAGGGGGTATCTAGGAACCCTTAACTACCGAGTTTGAAGTTCGGGGTCCTATGGCTGCAAATGGGCACCGTGAGGCATGCAAATGGGCACAGTGTGGCTGCAAATGGGCATTGTTGACCCTCTTTTCCACTTACAGTAGCTGTGCATTTCTCACCCTCGTCTTATACTCGGGTCAATAAGTTTTTCCCATTTTTTTGTGGTAAATTAGGGCCTCGACTTATACTCGGAACGACTTATACTCGAGTACATACGGTAAGTTAAAAAAAAAAATCCAAATGTTTTTTTTTTATTTTAGGCACATTCATGCTTTTTTTTTTTTTTTTTTTTTTTTTAGGGTGGAACACCACTTTAAAATGTTAAAGATGTTATGTTGTTTCTCCAACCCACTTCTTCAGTTCTAGTGTAAGGAACATACCCCAACATTTATAGCCACACAGGTAGCACCAACAGCACCAGGTGGTTATGACTAAGGCCTTATAGGCTGAAACACGTTAACGGATTTAATCTGTTTGTTCGCTATGGCTATTCAATAAAAAGAAGAAATTTTAAGAGCAATAACCGGAGTGCGGATCATTTTTTCTACATTAGTCTACTCAGCCAGCGACTGTGGATCGAGCACCTGGGAGCTCTGCTATCTATGTGGTTTATGAGTAGCAGCACTGACTTTTCTGTTTATACTTGGCACCACCACCTTCATCCAATCAATTACTAGGTCATGTGTCAAGGAAGATGTTCATTGTCCAACAGGATAGGAGGTTTGAAGGTTGTGGAACCCAAACTCCCCCCCCCCCCCCCCCCAAGTCAGTCACACTCCAGTCTGCAGGGAAAGAAGGGAAATGAGAGACATGATTGAAACCTTTAACTACCTCAAGAATAAGGTTCAGGAAGGCAGCTTTTTCAATGTGAAACCAAAAAACAAGAACACAGGGACATGACCTCAAAACGAACTGGAGAAAAGTTCAAAACTGATCTTAGAAAACATAATTTTACGGAAAGGGTAGATGATGCTTGGAATAAACTTCCAGCAGAGGTAGTGAGCCAATCAACAGTAAATGGCTTCAAACATGCTTGGGACAAACATAAAACTATACTCAGACAAAAAAAGTGAACGAAAAAGAAAAAAAAAATACAAAATATGTATATATATATATATATATATATATATATATATATATATATATATATATATATATATATATATATATGTATGTATGTATGTATGTATGTATATATATATATATATATATATATATATATATATATATATATATATATAAAAACAAAAACAAAAAAAAACCCACTATGGGCAGACTTGATGGACCACTAAGTTTCTTTTCTGCCATTACTTTTCTATGTTTCTATTATAAAAGTGGAAGATCGTGTTGAAGGTCCCCCACCCCTGTTCACTGAAGGTTGTTCATGTTTGTTGTAGATGGCCACTTTCACGCCCCTTGCAAACCAGCCGTCCTCTGTCCAAGATGTGACTTCTGTGTCCTGGAAAGAATGTCCTTATTCCTTAAAACAGTCCTGTAGAATTTGCCCTCCTATGTTGGACCATTTGTTTGTTTTGGCTCCTCAATGCACAAGTCTTTGAATACCTCACTACACTTCTAGGGTGTCTTCCTGACATTAGAACTGAAAAAGTGGCTTGGGAGAAAAAAAAAAAAAAAGAAAAACAAACACCACACACAAAATGTCTTCCAGCTGAATGTGACCAACTACTACTAGATATACCAGGAGTTGGAGAAATGAGAATCTTCACAGATGTATGGAGATACGTGCAGCTGGGTCTTGCTGATGGTGCATATGCATCAAGACTGAGAATACCGGCATCTGCAGCACTCAGGGTAAAAGTCTCACCTGACATGTCCGATACTAATGGGTTGACACTACCTTCTTTAACCTAAAGGGACCATGCTTTATACTCACTGTTTCAGTCCCACTAGCCTCACACTACAATACTCCAGATAATGGTGCGGACTTATTGACCTGTTAGAAAGGCAAAGTCTCTTTTTTTTTTGACTGTTGTGCAATTCTGATTATCTTGTATACTCCGTTCCAAGACCTTATATTTTATGGACATGTTTCCTTCAGGTTTCATGTTCAGTCATCTCCTCCAAAAGGCCAACCTTTGCAATGGAGGTAAGGGTCAACCTAGGAGAGTACTGCTTGAGCCCTAGAAGAGTGTTAAAGCGATGTTCCAGCTGCAAAAAATATTTCTTTAAAAGTCAGCAGTTACAAACACTGTAGCTGCTGACTTTTAATAAAGGACACTTACCTGTCCAGGGAGCCCCCCGAGGCCGATCCGACCATCGGATCGGGTGCAGGCGCCGGCATTCCAACTAAGGGAAACCGGCAGTGGAGCCTTGCGGCTTAACTGGCGGTTTCCGACTGCGCATGTGCGAGTCCCGCGGCACTTTGTGAATGGCCAGCTTGTCTTCTGGGACAGACACAGGTCCCAGAAGACAACCGGGGTGCTCGCCGACGAAGAGGACGTAACGCCCTGGGCCGTGGCTTGGCTGAATCGTAAGTACACTTCTACTTCCAAAAAAGTACTATTGGGGAAAAATAAAAATTCAATATCCAAATACGAGGGGTGGAGAGGTGGTCTTTCGTTTATGACCACCTCTCAAAAGTGGATGGAACTCCGCTTTAAGATCCCGAGAAACTGGGAAACCCTATTAGGTCAGAGTACCATTCAAGACTTTCTTTTAAAGGATAGGAATGTTAGAGCTATCAGGTCATCCTCTAGAAGAAGGCAACATCAACTTCAACCCAGACCATCGATTTCTCCATCATTCACACTCTTCCAGATCATAATCCAGTTGATTGTTGGATTTGTTCTACTAACTCTAATGCCCCGTACACACGGAAAATGTTTGATGGGAGCTTGTTGTCGGAAATTCCGACCGTGTGTAGGCTCCATCGGACATTTTCCGTCTGAATTTCCGACACACAAAATTTGAGACAAGATTGTGTATGCAAGACAAGTTTGAGCCAACATCCATCGGAAAAAATCCATGGATTTTGTTGTCGGAATGTCCGATCGTTTGTACGCGGCATAAGGCTGTGTGTGAGACTTGACTCCTGGAGAAAGAAAGAAAGAAAGAAAGAAAGAAAGAAAGAAAGAAAGAAAGAAAGAAAGAAAGAAAGAAAGAAAGAAAGAAAGAAATTTGCTAAAACTCTGGGGAATATTTTGTTACCTGAAACCCCCATCAGGGTCAGCATAGATTTCTAATACAAAAGGGAAGAAGAGTCATCGGTAATAGATTTCCCTGAGGAGGAAATAGTGGACGGTTTTGATTTTGGCCCCACTTTAGGTACAGGCAGTTAAAGTGGTTGTAAACCTCAGACATGAAATATGAACAAAGTATATCCCTCTATAGTGTGTATTGGCTCAGTCCAGAGCACTAAATGTTATTTCTGTCTGCTGCTTTGTTCCTCTGCTATAAGCTTTCCTGACACCAAGAGAAAAACGGAGACAGGGGAGGGACTTCCAAAGTGCCACTTGACCTCGAAACATGGTGTGTATTATGGCATCTAAAAAGTTCAATTTTGGTCTCATCTGACCAGACTACATAGGCTTGTCTAAATTTTGTGCAGCAAACTTTAAAAACGCACTTCTAACATGCTTTTTCTTCAACAATGGAGCCTTGTGTGGTGAGCGTGCATACAGCCCATGGCGGTTGAGCACATAACATATTGTTTACTTTGAAACAACTGTACCTGCTAATTGCAGGTCTTTCTGAATCTCTCCACAAATGGTCCTTGGCTCTTGGACAACTCTTCTAATAATTCTTTTCACTCCTGTCAGAAATCTTGTGAGGAGCATCTGGTCATGGCCTGTTTATTGGAGAAATGATATTCCTTCCACCTCAGGATTATGGCCCCAACAGTGCTCACTGGAACATTCAGAAGTTTAGAAATCTTTCTGTAAACAATGTCATCAGTATGTTTTGCAACAATACGGGTACGAAGCTCTTGAGAGAGCTCTTTGCTTTTACTCATTATGAGATGTTTGTGTGACACCTTGGTAAAGAGACACCTTTTTATATGCCATCAGTTGAGACGGAACCAGCTGATATTAATTTGCACTGACAAGGGGCAGGAGTGCTTTCTAATTACTGATAGATTTCAGCTAGCGTCTTGGCTTTCCATGCCTTTTTGCACCTCCCTTTCTTCATGTGTTCAATACTTTTTCACTGTGTCATTCCATTTTATTACACAAAATTAATTTCTGAACTTATTTGTCTTGGTTTCTTTGTATGTATGGATGGATTGCATGGGCTGTTACAGATAGGTTGTGAAAATTTCAGATCAATAGCACCATTAGAAATAGATTTACCTAGAAAAATGGTGACGTCTTCAATACTTATTTTACCCACTGTAACAGCTGTGGAAGAACTGCAGATTTTGTTGAAAAACAATGTACAAAAGTTACTTCTCAGTGAAGGGTCATGTCTTTTTTTTTTTTTTAACATAAAAGGAAGAAGAAGAAAGAAGAAGTTGTGGCTACGACTGTGGCTGGCCATTCCTTTGGTCGGAACAAAGTGTGAGATTCTTTTAGGAAGGACAGTCACATTTGGGCTAATAATTGCGTGCAACCATTAGCAAAAGTTAAGTTGGCCATACAGTAGTAGATTTTCCTTGTCAAAAGAAGTTTATTGAGTATACAATATTTTTAAAGATACATAAAGTAAGTTTACAAGGATCTATAAAGTAAGCTCATTGTTTTACAGTAGGCTTTATATAGGTAAATATCATGAAATTTCAAATATTAAACATTGGGTTCAGTTAAACCTAAATTAAAGATATATATCATTTCCTTAGTTACTTTTGTAGGTATTTAAATGATTTATACCTACTATACATATTGTTTACAGGTAGAGTGTATATAGGTCAAATAAATTCTGATAATGAGCTTTAATCGTAAGGTGGAGAAAAGGAAAGAGAAAGAAGAAAAAGGGTAGAAAGGCAGGAGGTATGGTCCACAAGGTTGTCCCGCTCGTTAGTTTATTATTCTTTTTAGTTCTCTTTGAAGCCTTAGAATGGGTGTCTCTGTAAGTCATTTAATCTGTTACCATGGCAACAGGACAGAGTCATTGAAATTTGACAGGAACTGTTGTTTTATCCAAGGATGCCAAAGTTTTTCAAATTTTGGAATTTGATTTTGATCGATGGCTACCATCTTAGCATGGGACATTGTATTATTCATTCTGTGAATTGTTTCTGCTAGTACCAATGTAGGAGATTTCCATGCCTTGGCCACTGTTTGTTTTGCAGCCGTTATTAGTTGGATCATAAGCAGGGCTCGACAAACCCCCGGGCGCCAGGTCGCATTTGCGACTAGAATTAGCGACCTGGCGCCTGGGGCGGCACAGCTGGGGTATCCTGTGTCCGTTCGACACCCCCCCCTCCCGCCGCGATCGCGCTGGGCCGCGCCGGTAATTGAGGCCCCGGCTTTGCAGCCTACTGCAGTCCTATGGTTCCTGGTTCCTTCTGCAATCGGGCGCCCTCTGGTGGTGGCCGTTGGTATGACAAGACATCCACCAATGCTAATGGAGCTTTCCCTACCTGTTTTCACTGCCTGCTCATCTCCTTCCCTTTACTTAGAACCCCCAAACATTATATATATTTTTTATTCTAACACCCTAGAGAATAAAATGGCGGTCATTGCAATACTTTCTGTCACACCGTATTTGCGCAGCGGACTTACAAGCGCACTTTTTTGGGAAAAAATACTTTTTTTAATTAAAAAATAAGAAAACATTAAAGTTAGCCCAATTTTTTTTATATTGTGAAAGATAATGTTACGCCGAGTAAATTGATTCCCAACATGTCACGCTTCAAAATTTCATCCGCTCGTGGAATGGCGACAAACTTTTACCCTTTAAAATCTCCATAGGCGTCGTTTAAAAAATTCTACATGTTGCATGTTTTGAGTTACAGAGGAGGTCTAGGACTAGAATTATTGCTCTCGCTCTAACGATCGTGGCGATACCTCACGTGTGGTTTGAACACCGCTTTCATATGCGGGTGCTACTCACATATGCGTTCGCTTCTGCAAGTGAGCTCGGCGGGACGGGGCGCATTTAAAAAAATTATTATTTTTTCTTATATATTTTACTTTTTATTTTTACACTGTTTTTAAAAAAAATATATAAATGGTGTCACTTTTATTTCTATTACAAGGGATGGGGCACATTTAATTTTTTTTTTTTCTTATTTATTTTAACTTTTATTTTTTCACTGTTCTTTAAAAAAAAAAAAAAAAAAAAAGTCACTTTTATTCCTATTACAAGGAATGTAAAAATCCCTTGTAATAGAAAAAAAGCATGACAGGTCCTCTTAAATATGACATCTGGGGTCAAAAAGACCTCAGATCTCATATTTACACTAAAATGCATTAAAAAAAAAAATTGTCATTTGAAAAAAATAAAAATAAAAAAATGTCCCTTCAAGAGCTATGGGTGGAAGTGACGATTTGACGTCGCTTCCGCCCTGCAATGACTTGGAGATGGGCGGGGGCCATCTTCCTCTCACTCGTCTCCATGTCAGGCCAGGGACAGATCCGGATCGCCTCCGCCGTTACCGACGGCCACGGTAAGCGGTGAAGGGCACCGGAGAGCGGCGGTAGGGGGGGGCCCTCTCCTGCCGCCGATAAAAGTGATCTCGCTGCGAATCTGCTGCAGAGACCACTTTTATCTGAAAGAGAACCGCCGGCTCTTGAAGAAGATACCGGGGTTATGGTAGCTAGCTGCTACCATAACAACGGTATTTCTCTTCAAAGACAGGACGTATATAGTCGTCCTGCGGGAAGGAAGTGGTTAATTAAAATGAATTTATTATTTGTCATCTCCCTGCTTGGCCCCTTTCACACGGGCTGTCTGATCAGGTTCGCCTGTCAGTTTTTCAGGCGGACCTGATTGGATCCTTAGCGAGAATATGGTGGTCTTGTGTCCCTGCATGGCAGGAAATAAAAGCAGTCACATTAGTTCTAGTCGTCTCTGTGTAAATTTAAGATTGGTTAATTTTTATATTGAAAATAAAGCTTTGTCGGTCGTTTAAAAAAAATAAATAAAAAAAAACCTGGCTCCTAACTTTTTTAGCTGGCTCCTAGATTCCAAGCAAATTTGTCAAGCCCTGATCATAAGTTTGAATTGAGAGAGTGTTAACCATTCCGGTTTTAGATTAAGTAAAGTTATATATGGATCTGGTTGTATTATTTTTTTAAATATTTTAGATGCAATCACGAAGACTTCCTTCCAGAAGGTTTGGATTACTGGGCACGTCCACCATATGTGTAAATGTGTGCCTATTTCTGGGCATCCTCGAAAACAAAGAGCTGAGGTATTAGGTGAATATTTTGCCACTCTAGCGGGTACAAGGTACCAGCGAGTTAGGACTTTATAATTTGTCTCCAGTGCTAAGATGTTGGGTGAAGATGACTTAGATGTGAGCCATATGTTAGACCAGTCCGTGTCTTCTAAAGTTCGTCCCAGGTCCTCCTCCCACCTCTGAACGTAAGAGGGTCTATTAAGATTTACTACTCCATATAATTGATTATAAAGTGAAGAAATTGTACCTTTAGCAAATGGATCTTTTGTACAGATTGATTCAAAAATGGATAATTGGGATAATGGTGTATCCCCCTTTAGGAATGGTGTATAGAAATTTTTGATTTGGAGATATCTAAATATCTCAGAGTTTGGTAGATCATATTTTTCTCTAAGCGTTGGAAATGAAAGGAATGATTTAGATGCTATGAAGTCATTTAGTGTCTGAATGCCTGATGTTGTCCAAGCTTTAAAAGAATTTGGGTAGATCCATGCCGGATAAAAGGCCGTATTTCTGATAAAAGAAAGGAGAGGATTGTGTGGAGATTGTAACTGATATTTGGTTTTTAGTTTATCCCAGAGAGATAAGAAGTGTTTAGTTATGGGATTATGAATTTTAAAGCGGTCTTTAGGATCAAGCCATAACAAGTTTGATATTAATAGAGGGTAATTTTCTGAAGCCTCTATAAATACCCATAATGGGATTTCCTGTTTTGCATGGTATTTGGACAGACTGGCCAAATGTGCTGCTCTGTAGTAAAATTAGGGTATCCCAGGCCTCCTTTATTTTTGGGAAGATGTAGTGTGTGTATAGGTATACGTGGTTTAGAAGAGCCCCATATAAACAAAGTTGCTCTTTTTTGTACTATTCTCAAAAAATAGGAAGGAATTGGAATAGGGAGGACTCTGAATAGATAAAGCAATTTGGGTAGAATAGTCATTTTGATTGCATTAATCTTCCCTATCCAGGATAAAGGAAGTTGCGACCATTGTTTTATTAGATTTGTGATCTGTCTTAATACAGGAGGATAATTGGTTGAGAATAAGTCAGAATGAGATGCTGTTAAATGAATTCCAAGATATGGGATTGATTTTTCTGCCCATGTGAATGGGAGTGCAGCCCTAGCCGGGATCAATTCCATGTTTGTGAGCGAAATATTAATCACTAGGCATTTCTTAGGATTAATCATAAGGCCGGATAGGGCTGCAAATCCATCAAGAGCTGGTATTAAGTTAGGACCAGAGAACTGTGGTGATGATAGAAAAAGTAATATATCGTCTGCAAATATACATAATTTGTGTGTAATACCTCCTACTTCAATGCCAGTTATAGTTTGGTTTGTTCTGATGTATTGGGCCATGGGTTCGAGTATAAGGGCAAATAATAAGGGAGATAATGGGCAACCCTGTCGGGTACCTCTTTCGATATTAAAGGCATCAGATTTGTATCCAGCATATTTTATATAGGCTTTGGGTTTATTATATAATGCTTTGATCCATGTTAAAAAGTGGGGTCCAAAACCCCATTTTTGTAATGAATATTGCATATATTGCTACAGTAGTAGATTTTCAAACATTCATATGAAAATTCTCAGCACATCCAATGGCTTGACGAATGTTAAAATCAAGCAAAAATTTTGAAAGAATGAACTTTCCCAAATGAAAATTACATTTACGGTTAGGAATTTGAGAACATTTTTCCATCCTACTCCTTCCACGTTTCCCGTCAATGTAGTTGAAAATGAATGTTGGTTTGACCCCACTAACGAATAGAACGTTGAAGGAATGTTCTTTAAATAACAAAAGTTCAAACAAAACCATGTATGGACGGTTTTACTGTTAGTAAATCAGGAATATTTCCAAAGGACAGAAGCCTTATCAGAAATAATTTCAGAGGTACGGAAGACTCCTTTTTGAAGCCTCAAAGCCAACTCAAGATGATCAGAAATCCTTTCCATGGTGCGTCCATCCAGGTTAGACAAGTAGGAGCCAAGATATTTTAAAATCGGACAAATCTGGACGGAGACATTCGCTTAGCAAGGCCATAGTGCCAGGGCAGTTTTTAAGGCAGGGCAAAAGGGGCAGCTGCCCTGGGCCCTGTCATTGTTGTGGGGCCCAAAGCAGTTGCCTCATACTTGCCAACTATCCTGGTTTAAATTCCCTCGTCCCTTGGGGTTTTAGTCCCATGCTGTGTCCCAATATCTCAGTGTGAAGTGCTGCTATTAATGCTGCCCAGCTCTGGCCTATCATTGTGTACAGATGACTCACCTGCAGACCCTGTGTTTACATGTAAATAGCGGTGGCATTCATATGTAAATAGCGGCGGCTGGCAGCATTGATATGTATATCTTGCCCCCCTGAGGTCATATCCACAGTAATCTCTAGCAGCCAATCAACAAGCAGAAATCATGTCTTGTAACCTCTAGCAACTAATCAGTGAGCCTTAATGTGTGCTGTAACCTTTAGCAACCAGTCAGTGAGCGGTAATGATAAACTGTAACCTCTGGCAACAAATCACAATCGCTGTCTGATCTGATTCAGTAAACTGATTTTGAGTCTAGCTGCTATTTATTGTATGTCTCAGAGCAGGTGGAGAGCGAAACTGCATGGGGGGGGGCCCAAGAAAAGTTTTGCCCAGGGTCCAATCAATATTAAAGACGGCCCTGCATAGTGCAAGTACATGCATGATAGTTCCACTGACGACCTAAAGACCATGATGTCCATGTGAGGAACCCAACCACAAAGAAGGAAATCACCTGTACGATCTGATCCTTTAAAATTCAAATATTCTGGTTAAAAGCTGAATAACTTTAAAATTCATGCAAACTCGATAAAAAAATAAAATGTCTAATTTGCATTGTAAAAATAAAATTACAGAATGCATTGGCCGGGAATCGAACCCGGGCCTCCCGCGTGGCAGGCGAGAATTCTACCACTGAACCACCAATGCTCCTCACAAGATACACCTGGATGTACTCAGACTCTGAACACTCACACACACCAGAAATATAGGAGACCATGCCAGAAATCTTCAAACCACACTCTGCTGATGTGGCACATCTGTGCTATTACTTATTGCAAAAGACCAGGACTCCCAACATCTGCAGCATTGGTGGTTCAGTGGTAGAATTCTCGCCTGCCACGCGGGAGGCCCGGGTTCGATTCCCGGCCAATGCAAGGATTGTTTTATTTCCAATCACTTACATTTTTTTAATAGCAAAAAGTTTTATGAAAACAATCCACACTCAGCAGGCAGTGACTACACTTCATCACACATGCAGATACATTACACAGAGTACCGAGACTCTCTGCAAGACTTCTATCCGGAATGATGAAGATAACCCAGCATTATTCACCAAATTATTACCATGCACCTCTGCTTCAGAACATGAGCCCACAACATACAGTATATATAAGGATGCCTTCACCAGGTAAAAAGGAAAACCTGAAGCCATGTGCAGCACAAATACACAGACCCAACCCCCCACCCCTTACATACATGGGGGAGACCACAGACCCCCCCCCCCCACCCCTTACATACATGGGGGAGACCACAGACCCCCCCCCCCACCCCTTACATACATGGGGAAGACCACAGACCCCCCCACCCCTTACATACATGGGGGAGACCACAGACCCCCCCCCACCCCTTACATACATGGGGGAGACCACAGACCCCCCCCCACCCCTTACATACATGGGGGAGACCACAGACCCCCCCCCCCACCCCTTACATACATGGGGGAGACCACAGACCCCCCCCACCCCTTACATACATGGGGGAGACCACAGACCCCCCCCACCCCTTACATACATGGGGAGACCACAGACCCCCCCCACCCCTTACATACATGGGGGAGACCACAGACCCCCCCCACCCCTTACATACATGGGGGAGACCACAGACCCCCCCCCCACCCCTTACATACATGGGGGAGACCACAGACCCCCCCACTCCTTACATACATGGGGGAGACCACAGACCCCCCCCACCCCTTACATACATGGGGGAGACCACAGACCCCCCCCCCCACCCCTTACATACATGGGGGAGACCACAGACCCCCCCCCACCCCTTACATACATGGGGGAGACCACAGACCCCCCCCACCTCTTACATACATGGGGGAGACCACAGACCCCCCATGAGCCCACAACATACAGTATATATAAGGATGCCTTCACCAGGTAAAAAGGAAAACCTGAAGCCATGTGCAGCACAAATACACAGACCCAACCCCCCACCCCTTACATACATGGGGGAGACCACAGACCCCCCCCCCACACCTTACATACATTAGGGAGACCACAGACCCCCCCCCCACCCCTTACATACATGGGGGAGACCACAGACCCCCCCCCCACCCCTTACATACATGGGGAAGACCACAGACCCCCCCCACCCACCCCTTACATACATGGGGGAGACCACAGACCCCCCCCACCCCTTACATACATGGGGGAGACCACAGACCCCCCCACTCCTTACATACATGGGGGAGACCACAGACCCCCCCCCACCCCTTACATACATGGGGGAGACCACAGACCCCCCCCCACCCCTTACATACATGGGGGAGACCACAGACCCCCCCCACCTCTTACATACATGGGGGAGACCACAGACCCCCCATGAGCCCACAACATACAGTATATATAAGGATGCCTTCACCAGGTAAAAAGGAAAACCTGAAGCCATGTGCAGCACAAATACACAGACCCAACCCCCCACCCCTTACATACATGGGGGAGACCACAGACCCCCCCCCCACCCCTTACATACATGGGGAAGACCACAGACCCCCCCACCCCTTACATACATGGGGGAGACCACAGACCCCCCCCCCACCTCTTACATACATGGGGGAGACCACAGACCCCCCCCACCCCTTACATACATGGGGGAGACCACAGACCCACCCCCCCACCTCTTACATACATGGGGGAGACCACAGACCCCCCCCCACCTCTTACATACATGGGGGAGACCACAGACCCCCCCCCCCCACCTCTTACATACATGGGGGAGACCACAGACCCCCACCTCTTACATACATGGGGGAGACCACAGACCCCCCCCCACCTCTTACATACATGGGGGAGACCACAGACCCCCCCCACCTCTTACATACATGGGGGAGACCACAGACCCCCCCCACCTCTTACATACATGGGGGAGACCACAGACCCCCCCCCCACCTCTTACATACATGGGGGAGACCACAGACCCCCCCCACCTCTTACATACATGGGGGAGACCACAGACACCCCCCCCACCTCTTACATACATGGGGGAGACCACAGACCCCCCCCCACCTCTTACATACATGGGGGAGACCACAGACCCCCACCGACACCTTACATACATGGGGGAGACCACAGACCCCCCCCACTACTTACATACATGGGGGAGACCACAGACCCCCCCCCCACCCCTTACATACATGGGGGAGACCACAGACCCCCCCAACCCCTTACATACATGGGGGGGACCACAGACCCCCCCCC
This sequence comes from Lithobates septentrionalis, assembly GCA_037952835.1. Taxonomy (NCBI): domain Eukaryota; kingdom Metazoa; phylum Chordata; class Amphibia; order Anura; family Ranidae; genus Lithobates; species Lithobates septentrionalis. The sequence goes on along the minus strand of JBBDGP010004212.1, from coordinate 27,144 downwards.
ACCCCTTACATACATGGGGGAGACCACAGACCCCCCCCCCACCCCTTACATACATGGGGGAGACCACAGACCCCCCCCAACCCCTTACATACATGGGGGAGACCACAGACCCCCCCCACCCCTTACATACATGGGGGAGACCACAGACTCCCCATGAGCCCACAACATACAGTATATATAAGGATGCCTTCACCAGGTAAAAAGGAAAACCTGAAGCCATGTGCAGCACAAATACACAGACCCAACCCCCCACCCCTTACATACATGGGGGAGACCACAGACCCCCCCCCCCACACCTTACATACATTAGGGAGACCACAGACCCCCCCCCACCCCTTACATACATGGGGGAGACCACAGACCCCCACCTCTTACATACATGGGGGAGACCACAGACCCCCCCCCCACCTCTTACATACATGGGGGAGACCACAGACCCCCCCCACCTCTTACATACATGGGGGAGACCACAGACCCCCCCCACCTCTTACATACATGGGGGAGACCACAGACCCCCCCCCACCTCTTACATACATGGGGGAGACCACAGACCCCCCCCCACCTCTTACATACATGGGGGAGACCACAGACCCCCCCCCCCACCTCTTACATACATGGGGGAGACCACAGACCCCCCCCCACCTCTTACATACATGGGGGAGACCACAGACCCCCCCCACCTCTTACATACATGGGGGAGACCACAGACCCCCCCCACTACTTACATACATGGGGGAGACCACAGACCCCCCCCCACCCCTTACATACATGGGGGAGACCACAGACCCCCCCAACCCCTTACATACATGGGGGAGACCACAGACCCCCCCAACCCCTTACATACATGGGGGAGACCACAGACCCCCCCCCCCCTTACATACATGGGGGAGACCACAGACCCCCCCCACCCCTTACATACATGGGGGAGACCACAGACCCCCCCCACCCCTTACATACATGGGGAGACCACAGACCCCCCCCACCCCTTACATACATGGGGGAGACCACAGACCCCCCCACCCCTTACATACATGGTGGAGACCACAGACCCCCCCACCCCTTACATACATGGGGGAGACCACAGACCCCCCCACCCCTTACATACATGGGGGAGACCACAGACCGCCCCCACCCCTTACATACATGGGAGAGACCACAGACCCCCCCCCCCACCCCTTACATACATGGGGGAGTCCACAGACCCCCCCCCAACCCCTTACATACATGGGGGAGACCACAGACCCCCCCCCCCAACCCCTTACATACATGGGGGAGACCACAGACCCCCCCCCACCCCTTACATACATGGGGGAGACCACAGACCCCCCCCCCACCCCTTACATACATGGGGGAGACCACAGGCCCCCCACCCCTTACATACATGGGGGAGACCACAGACACCCCACCCCCTACATATACAGCAAAAACAACAGACCACCCCACCGACACATAGTTGTGCTCATAAGTTTACATACCCTGGCAGAATTTATTATTTCTTGGCTATTTTTCAGAGAATATGAATGATAACACAAAAGCTTTTCTTTCACCCATAGTTAGTGTTTGGAAGAAGACATTTATTAATCAACTGTGTTTACTCTTTTTAAATCATAATGACAACAAACTATCCAAATGACCCTGATCAAAAGTGTACATACCCTGGTGATTTTGGCCCGATAACATGGACACAAGTTGACACAGGGGGGTTTGAATGGCTATTAAAAAGGTAACCATCCTCACCTGTGTCACCGATGATGTGTTTGCTTGTAATTAGTCAATGAGTTTCTGGACTCCAGACAGACCCTTGCATCTTTCATCCAGTGCTGCACTGACATTTCTGGATTCTGAGTCACGTGAAAAGCAAAAGAATTGTCAAAAGGATCTGTGGGAAAAGGTAGTTGAACTGTATAAAACAGGAAAGGGATATAAAAAGATATCCAAGGAATTGAAAATACCAATCAGCAGTGTTCAAACTCTAATCAAAAAAGCGGAAAAATGAGGGGTTCTGTTGAAACTAAACCACGGTCAGGTAGACCAACTAAAATTTCAGCCACAACTGCCAGGAAAAAATTGTTCAGGATGCAAAGAAAACCCCACAAATAACTTCAGGTGAAATACAGGACTCTCTGAAAACATTTGGTGTGGCTGTTTCAAGATGCACAATAAGGAGGCTCATGAAGTAGGATGGGCTGCATGGTTGAGTCGCCAGAAGAAAGCCATTACTACGCAAATGCCACAAAGTATCCCGCATACAATACGCCAAACAGCACAGAGACAAGCCTCAAACCTTCTGGCACAAAGTCATTTGGAGCGATGAGACCAAAATTGAGCTTTTTGGCCGCAACCATAAAAACACTACATTTGGAGAGGAGTCAACAAGGCCTAGGATGAAAGGTACACCATTCCTACTGTAAAACATGGGAGGGGGATCGCTGATGTTTTGGGGATGTGTGAACTACAAAAAGGCACAGGAAATTTGGTCAAAATTGATGGAAAGATGAATGCAGTATGTTATCAAAAAATAACTGGAGGAACATTTCTATTCATCAGCCAGGAAGCTGCGCATGGGACGTACTTGGACATTCCAAGATGACAATGATCCAAAACACAAGGCCAAGTCGACCTGTCATTGGCTACAGCAGAATAAAGTGAAGGTTCTGGAGTGGCCATCTCAGTCTCCTGACCTCAATATCATTGAGCCACTCTGGGGAGATCTCAAAACGTGCAATTCATGCAAGACAGCCCAAGAATTTACAGTAACTGGAGGCTTTTTGCCAAGAGGAATGGGCAGCTTTACCATCTGAGAAGGTTAAGAGCCACAAATACCACAAAGGACTTCAAGCTGTCATTGATGTTAAAGAGGCCAATACATGGTATTAAAGCGGAGTTCCACACAAAAATGGAACTTCCGCTTTTCGGAACCCTCCCCCCCTCCGGTGTCACATTTGGCACCTTTCAGGGGGGTGGGGGGGTGCAGATACCTGTCTAAGACAGGTATTTGCACCCACTTCCGGCATAGACTCCCATGGGAGTCTATGCCTCTTCCTGTCCCCATCGCGCTGTCTGCTGGGAACACACAGCTCCCAGCAGAGAGCGGCGACCACTAGGGACGCGCAGCGCGACTCGCGCATGCGCAGTAGGGAACCGGGAAGTGAAGACGCAACGCTTCACTTCCTGATTCCCCCACCTAGGATGGCGGCGGCAGCTGCCGAGAACCGAGCGGGTTCTCGGCGTCCCCTGCCGACATCGCTGGACCCCGGGACAGGTAAGTGGCCATGTATTAAAAGTCAGCAGCTGCAGTATTTGTAGCTGCTGGCTTTTAATATTTTTTTTTTTTTTGGCGGTGTGGGTGAACCCCCGCTTTAAGAACTGGGGTATGTAAACTTTTGATCAGGGTCATTTGGGCAGTTTCTGTTATTACGATTTAAAAAGAGTAAACACTGTTGATTGATAATAAATGGCTTCAGTCAAACAATAACTATGAGTGAAAGAAAAGTTTTTGTGTTATCATTCATATTCTCTGAAAAATGGCCAAGAAATCATAAATTCTGCCAGGGTATGTAAACTTATGAGCACAACTGTACACAGCAGAGACCAAAGCGCGTTCCTTAACGCCAACATACAGAGCAGAGACCACAGACTCACCCACCCCACATACACCGCAGACTAAATTAATATTATTATATAGGACTAATATAATACTATACTACATATACTTCAGCCAATCTCCTCTGACAGGCAGTGAAATTAGATCATCCAGTAATCAAAGCAGTAATTTAGCTGCAGGAATGAGCTCCAGGCCCCATTCACACCTGAGCGTTTTGTAGCTTGAAGCCTGAAACTACAAAATGCTGGAGGGGGAAAAAAATCACTTATTCTCTATGGAGATGGTTCACATCTCCACTCCAAAACGCCTGAAGCCAGAAGCTCCAAAACGCCTGAAGCTCAAACAAGATCTGGAACTTTTAACGCAGATTTGGGCATTTTTCTGCTTTCTACATTGGTGAGCTTTTGACCTGTACAAAATTGTGGCAAAAACGAGTCAATATCGTGTGACTTTCTGCCTGAAAACGCTACGCTCGGGTGTAAATGGGGCCAAATGCTGCATTCACACCTGAGCGCTTCAAAGTTGCGTTTTTACCACAATTTTGTTCAGGTCACCAATGTAAAAGGCAGAAAACCACCTGTGATCTCCCCCAAAGAAGCTCATGTTCTTTTTTGAGCTTAGGGCGTTTTTCAGGCATTTTAATTCAGGTGACAAAACGCTCAGATGTGAACAGGTGCCATTGAAATGAATGGGATTTTGCTTGTTGGGCGTTTTACTAGCTGAAAACCCTCAGGTGTGAATGCAGCCTCAGGAGTTCCATGAAGCAGAGATCCCTTCTCATAGCCTTATGCTGTGTACACACGGGCGGACTTTTCGACCGGACTGGTCCGACGGGACGATTCCGGACAATCCGACCGTGTTTGGACTTTTTCGGTCGAAAATCAAAACTGACTTTAGATTTGGAACAGGTTTCAAATCTTTCCGATGGACTCGAGTCCGGTCGAAAAATCTGCTCGTCTGTATGCTAGTCTGATGGACGAAAACAGACGCTAGGGCAGCTATTGGCTACTGGCTATCAACTTCCTTATTTTAGTCCGGTCGTACATCATCACGTACGAATCCGTCAGACTTTGGTGTGATCGTGTGTAGGCAAGTCCGTTCAAAAGTCCGTTGGAAGTCCGTCGGACCTTTAATGCCGAAAAGTCCGCTCGTGTGTACACGGCATTAGTCCAATCAACTTAAGTCTGACAGACTATCATCACAGCCAAGGCAGGACCTGCCAGAGAAAATAAAGTCTTGGAGAAGATCTCAAACTGTTCCTCCACGGGGATAATCAGCATCATGAGAAGATTGGATATTGCTAAATCCATGGCAGGAACAGCCCACTTCCCAACAAAGAACTCCTTATACGTATACAGGGCTACCAAATGATCAGAAGATGTGAACAGCTTGTCAGGAGTCCCAATGAAGACCAGCTGAAACCAACATGTTCACTGGAAAGGTCTTGAGGTCTGAGGGCCCCCAAAAGAGACTAAACCGGCAAGAATACTTGTAGAAGGCGTAGGCTTAGCCTCAAGTTGTACAGCGGCGCGATCCACATCAATTAGAGCTGAAACGGCCTCTAAGTCTGGGAGTAACGACAGCAGCCTGCGGCTCCTTAGGGGCAACATTGTCCACCAAGGACTTTAGAGGTTTGGCATCACACAAGGCTTTGGTGGCTGAAGGCTCAGAGGCGGCAGGCAGAATCAGACAATGATTCTGCAGGGGAAGGCATGAAGTACTCTTAAGACCTCTGAGGTCTGACAATCAAATAATAAAATTATGCATGACTGCAGTAAATTCCTTTCAACATGGAACTGAGGGCCTGACAGAGCCAAGAACATCTCCAAGAATGTCAAACTCAAGCAGAAGAAACATTCCCAGGTTGACAAGTGTCAGGCTATTCAGTGGGTGCAGTCCCAGGATCGTTAGGAGATGGAGAGCTAGCGGGACTGCTCTCCTTGTGCGTTGGGGACCTGACATGTCACACTGTAAAGCAGGGACATTGTAGCTCAGGGTACAAGTCCAGACCCCGAGTAGTCAGGAACCAGCTGCTGGGATCAGAAGAGGTTCAGGAAGCCAGTGGTGACCAGGTCACTGTAAGCGGGCACAAAAGACCAACCTGACTGGTGGGAACAGGGGCGGACTGATAACTCATGGGGCCCCCGGGCAATAGGAGATTATGGGGCCCCGGGCAATAGGAGATTATGGGGCCCCCAGGCAATCAGAGATTACGGGGCCACACAGTACACACACACAGTATACAATCACACAGTATACACATACATGTACACACAGTATACACATACAGATGTAAAAAAAAAAACACAGATTTATACATACTGTCCCTGGTTTTACTGAGGCTGGCAACCCTGATGGGGCCCCCTAGTGGCCCAGGGCCCTCGGGCAGTGCCCTAATCGCTCAATGGTCAGTCCGCCCCTGGGTGGGAACAAGAGTGTGCCAAGCTCTACCTTGTGGATGTCGTCAGCACTCAGTCCCTCAGCAATAACCCTTTCTGTGGTAAATTTACAGCAAATTGGGGATTCTAAACACCCAACAAGCTCATAAAACAAGGCATCTCTCAGCCCACACGGCCAATCCACAAAGTGATAGGAAGACATGGCTGTGCCATGGATCGGGATCCAGAAAATGCTTTTCAGAGAACACTCAGATCTTAAAAGTGCCATGATGCAGGGCCCTGGGTCCCAAGACCACAATGCGGAGCCCCTTTCCTTCACCACCCCCCGGCCATGTGCCCCAAGGTCACATTGCATGATAGCCCTGTGATCATCTGACCTTCAAAGCCCCTGCTTAGGATATGCTGATCCGGACACCTGCATATAGCTCAAGTAGCTTGTGAAGGAATTCCGATTGAAAAAAATTGAAATCTATAGACAAAGGTTACACTCATTTCAGAAGAGAGAATATGCCCATCCTCCTGGACACCAACTGAAACTGAGGCATGCTGGGTGTAGGAGGTGGTTATTGCAGACTGGAACTGACTTGATTGCCATTGTCCAAATCCTCCTGTGGGGGCAGTACAACCCCACAATAACTGAACACCAAAAGAACAAAGTTTTTGCTATACATACACCAACCCTGGATGTACAGGATGTCCCAAAATCCTTACATGTCCTGAAGTGACGATTCATCACAGCACATCTTCACTGATCGTCCCACATTGTGCATAGGGATCACATGATCATCCTCCGCATACACCCCACACAGTGATCAGATGATCCTCCTCCTCATCATACACCCCACACAGTGATTATATGATCCTCCTCCTCATCATACACCCCACACAGTGATTATATGATCCTCCTCCTCATCATACGCCCCACACAGTGATCAGATGATCCTCCTCATCATACGCCCCACACAGTGATCAGATGATCCTCCTCCTCATCATACACCCCACACAGTGATCAGATGATCCTCCTCCTCATCATACACCCCACACAGTGATCAGATGATCCTCCTCCTCATCATACACCCCACGCAGTGATTATATGATCCTCCTCCTCATCATACACCCCACACAGTGATCAGATGATCCTCCTCCTCATCATACGCCCCACACAGTGATCAGATGATCCTCCTCCTCATCATACACCCCACACAGTGATTATATGATCCTCCTCCTCATCATACGCCCCACACAGTGATCAGATGATCCTCCTCATCATACGCCCCACACAGTGATCAGATGATCCTCCTCCTCATCATACACCCCACACAGTGATCAGATGATCCTCCTCCTCATCATACACCCCACACAGTGATCAGATGATCCTCCTCCTCATCATACACCCCACGCAGTGATTATATGATCCTCCTCCTCATCATACACCCCACACAGTGATCAGATGATCCTCCTCCTCATCATACACTCCACACAGTGATCAGATGATCCTCCTCATCATACGCCCCACACAGTGATCAGATGATCCTCCTCCTCATCATACACTCCACACAGTGATCAGATGATCCTCCTCATCATACGCCCCACACAGTGATCAGATGATCCTCCTCCTCATCATACACTCCACACAGTGATCAGATGATCCTCCTCCTCATCATACACTCCACACAGTGATCAGATGATCCTCCTCCTCATCATACACTCCACACAGTGATCAGATGATCCTCCTCCTCATCATACACTCCACACAGTGATCAGATGATCCTCCTCCTCATCATACACTCCACACAGTGATCAGATGATCCTCCTCCTCATCATACACTCCACACAGTGATCAGATGATCCTCCTCCTCATCATACACTCCACACAGTGATCAGATGATCCTCCTCCTCATCATACGCTCCACACAGTGATCAGATGATCCTCCTCCTCATCATACGCTCCACACAGTGATCAGATGATCCTCCTCCTCATCATACGCCCCACACAGTGATCAGATGATCCTCCTCATCATACGCCCCACACAGTGATCAGATGATCATCCTTATCATACGCCCCACACAGTGATCAGATCATCCTCATCATACAAGTCACACAGTGATCCCATGATCATCCTCATCATATGCCATGAGACCGTCACCCCACACTACACAGACCGCATGCAGTGGTTGGATGAGCCCATTACCCGATAATACCCAGAACGCACACAAGGATCAGATGCTCTTACCTTTTCCGTCAGTCTCCGGGTGTGTGCTGAAATCCTCCTCGGGTGGGGCACTCGGTAAAAGACTTATGTCATCCGTCTCGTCATCTTCCGGGGTGATCAGCTTCATCAGGCTCTGATTACAAACGTTCGCCACCTCCTTAATGTCTGAGGAGGAAGTTATATAAGGAAATAAGACAGATCACATCATAACTGCCACCATACTGTGCTCCCCACAGACAAAAGGATACTCTTCTTGCGGTCATCGTAAGACAGGCAGGGCAGCACGGCGGTCAGAATCCCAGAAGAATAAGGCAGCATCACCCTTCCCGCCAGCTGCAGGAACTCCCTCATCCAGGACATGGCAGTGAGTTGGATCAGATCATCTGTGGATGGACAGAAAGTGAAAGACAGTACAGGCCCAGCAAGGGACCCAAACTTACCCCTCAAACCAACCATCCCAACCCCTGCCCACACATCAACTTCCCTAACGTCACCACCCACAGGAACACTTCCCTGCCATGATATTGTGCCAGATCAGTAACAGGATGAGAGTGGGGGAAGGAAGGACCATTCTTCATGATTGATTTATATTGAAGAGCAGATATCACTATATTCTGCATTATTTCTCAATACCATGGTTTGCACTTTGCTGCCATTCATTAAAACGCATGCCATGTTATTGAAGGCCAAGTTCACTTTTTTCCCCCTAAATTCCAGCTCCCCTATGTACCAATATAGCATTGACCACTTCTGGACCAAGCCTATTTTTGACACTCGTTGTTTACAAGTTAAAAATCAGTAAATTTTTGCTAAAAAAAAAAAAAAAAAAAAAATTACTTAGAACACCCAAACACTATAATATATGTATAAAAAAAATTTAGCAAAGACTCTGGAGAATAAAATGGCAGTCATTCCAATATTTTTATGTCACATGCTATTTGCTTGCGCAGCGGACTTTCAAACGCACTTTTTTGGAAAAAATACACTTCACTGAATTAGATAAAAAAAAATAAAATAAAAAACGAAACAGTAAAAAGTTAGACCAATTTTTTTGTATATTGTGAATGATTATGTTACACCGAGTAAATAGACACCCAACATGTTACTGTTTAAAATTGCACACTCGTGGAATGGCGACAAACTACTTACATTTTTTGAAAGCATTGCCTATGGAGATTAACGGTTACCAGTTTAGAGTTACAGGGGAGATCTTTTGCTAGAATTATTGCTCTCGCTCTGGCGATTACTCACAGGTGTGATGTGAACACAGTTTACGTACACTCTTTAGTGCACAAGCACGCTTTAAAAAGGGTTGTTTTTTTCTTTTACACTCCCTTTTAAAAAAATTATAATATATGTAGGAAGGCCAGTATGGTGGCCTGAATTTATGGGAGGAGCCCGGGGGGTATTTAAGCAGCCCGCTCACCTGTGGTGCTTGTCGGTTTCCTGTGCGCGATATACGTCACTAGGCCGACTATTCGAATACCAGCGTCCGCAAGTTCCCGTATTCGCAATTTCCGTGCTCGAGAGTTTCGAAGTCCGTGTTTACCGATTCGTAGTTCGTACCACGCATCTGGCTTGGCTGTCGCAGGTAGGGTCCCGTCGGACTTTTGTTTTTACGCATTCTTAGATATCATGTCACTAAACCGCGATATCAAACTTACGAATCACTCGCAAAAAATTTCACAAACGTAACCGCAATGTATATCACTCGTACTATCGTTATGTTACCATTTCGCGTTATCTGAGAAAACCACCGCGACGCAGACGTCGCTTCATTTCTAGCATGTCTAAAATTGTTAAACATGCGTCAGTAGACAGCCATAGCGATTCGCAAATCTTATCGAATCACGTCAGTTCAATACCAATCATTTCTCATTTCTGAACATTTCTAAATACATTTCTAACATTTCAAACCATTTCAATAATTTCTCATTTCAGTCACGTACCGCGCTCCGATTCGAATCCAGTCGCACCTAAAAGATGCACCGATTCGCTCCGGTGTGCCCCAGTAGTTACGGCCTCATTTCAGTACATGCTCCAGAGTCACGTTATTATCAGTCACTTCGACTCACCGATTCGTACCTCTGTCATGGTTATTTCATTGCCACGTATCACGCTCCGATACGAATTCAGTCGCATGGAAATGCACCGATTCGTCTCGGCGTGCCCCAGGTATTAGCCACATTTCAGTACATGCTCCAGAGTCCGATTCATAGTCAGTCGCTACAACAGCACGACCGATTCGCGCCGCTGTCATGGCAAACAATATGTTACACCTGCACTTACCGCGCTCCGCTTCGAATCCAGTCGCATCCTCCATGCACCGATTCGTTACGGTGTGCCCCAGGGCTCGGCCTCATTTCTGAAACATGCTCCAGAGTCCGGATCATAGCTAGTCGCAGATATCGGGCGACCGATCCGCATCTCTGTCATGCAATTGCTACCATTTCACTCCCACAGCGCATCACCGTTTCGAAACCAGTCGCATCCGAGATGCACCGATTCGTCACGGAATGCCTCAGTTGTTTCGGCCGTATCCATACCTATACCAGAGCTTGGTTCGTTGCCAGTCGCAAAATGCGGCACAACCAATTCGAGCCTCGGTCAAGGTAAACATTTCTCTCATTTCGTTTCATACTGCGCTCCGATTCGAATCCAGATGCATCAAACATGCACCGATTCGTACCGGTGTGCACCAATGTTTTTCAGTTGCCTCATTTCAGTACATGCTCCAGAGCCCGGTTCACGGTCGCTTCAGTCACGACACGACCGAGCCGGACCTCTGTCATGGAGTTCACTCATTTCATAATCAAGGCAAACATTTCAAATCATTTCATTGTCACAAGATTGCAAGCACCATACAAGTCGTTGCTTCAAGGTAGTCAGCAAACCCTTCACGAATTATCACCTTTCATTTTCCTCTAGGTCAGTCAAAGTTCAGTAGGTCCACCCTGCACCAGGTTGGACGATATCCCCCCAGGTAAAAAAAAAAAAAAGGGGAGAAAATAAGTCGGGTAAGTATGACTCAGGGGATCAAAGAAAAAAACTTGAAAATCATGTCACCCCCAATAGGTTACAGTCAACCAAAAAATAAGAGCTCAAAGACAGGAGATTCTCACCAGATCAACCATGTCTCAGGCCGGCAGCGAAGACTTCACGGCCCCTCTGTCACCTTCCCCGGTCTCAGAGAGCGGCAGCGTGCAGTCCCTCAGGGCATGGACTATCCCCAAACTGACGGCAGAGCTCAGACGCAGAGGTGTGCCCTTCCCCGCCACAGCGAGGAAAGGCGAGCTGTTCAAACTCCTCTTTCCCCCGCCAGCAGCAGGACCCAGTACCCAACAGGCATCCCTCCAGTCAATATCTTCAGCCATCTCACAACTACACACGATGGTGTCATCCCTGTCTACCTCGGTCACAGACGTCCAAACCAGGGTGGCACTCCTGGAGGCTCGACCGGCCGCGGCTGTCCCCGACCCAACCGCAACCCAAACCTTAACACCCCTTCCTGCAGGTACCTCAGGCTGGAGCCCCATTGTCTACCCCTCCCATTTGGTTCCAACCAGCATCAGGAAGGACATTTTGGATGGCAGGGACGTCAACCTGGCCTCTCTCCTTATTTCTGTGCACGACCTGGCAGAAAATAAGGCCTACTCCTGGGGTGACATATCGGTGGTCCTTAAAGCCAAAGACCCCAGATTGAACCGCAAGTTATCTGTCCCAGAATTCACCTTGGCCTTTGGCATGCTGAGAGACGTCCTATGCTCAGCCACCCCCAGCAGGAGGGAAGAGCTGGACTTCTACCTCCATACGGTAGTAGACTTGGGCTACAAGTATGGAGGATTTTCCTTTTACGACTACCACCGTTCCTTTTCCGCAAAGGCTGCCGCCAGACTCGCACAGTTCCAAACAACGACAAATTGGAGTCTCATGGACACAGAGCTCTTCTGCCGCCATTTTGCCGGCTTACGCTCACCCCTGTGTGCGATTTGCCAGTCCTCCACCCACACTGCCACCTGGTGCGCCAATGCGGCGATCAGACGTCCCTTCGAATTTCCCTCTACCTCCGGTGCACTTCAGGGTCAGTCGCCCCCTGAACAAACGCCTCAGGTGGACAAATTCAGACGTCCAGTCCGAACCGTGGGAGGGGCAGCCATCTGCAATAATTACAATTATGGGTCCTGCAACTTCAGTCAGTGTCGCCTACTCCACATCTGCACCTTATGCCAAGGAGCGCACCCAAGAAACTTGTGCGAAGTCAAACAACAGAAGAGGGCATGACTAAGCCGGATCAACGTCTTATGGCTAGGACTCTACCTCACCTCACATCCCACCCCTTCCCTGGCCACCTACCTTATCCAGGGCTTCACAGTAGGCTTTCACACCGGCCTCATTTCACTACCCCACAGTACTTACGAATGTGGGAATCTTCGTTCAGCAGCCATTGACGAACAAGCCATAGATCGGCTCTTACAAGCAGAAGTAGACCGAGAGTACGTTATAGGCCCTTTCACTCAGCCCCCTTTCAGCACTTGGAGAGTCAGCCCTATTGGGCTTGTTAAGGGCAAATTCACAAATAAATTACGTTTGGTGTACGACCTGTCTGCGCCTCATTCTTCCCACATCCCCAGCCTCAATTCCCTGATCCCCTCCGAAGAATTCTCCCTAAAATATTCCTCCGTCGACATGGCAATACAAGCAGTCATCAAAGCAGGTACAGGTGCCTGGCTCTCCAAAGCCAACATCTCGGATGCCTTCAAGCTCCTGCCCATCCACCCATCCCTTTGGTGCTGGCATGGCATCAAGTGGAAGGAGGCATATTATTTTGCCACAAAACTGACCTTCGGTTCAAAGAGTAGTCCTTGGCTCTTCGACACATTCGCTCAGTCCCTTGCTTGGATATTGTTACACAAGGGTCAATGCCAAGAAGTCATCCATTACCTGGACGACTTCCTACTAATAGAACCTCCCAGCAAGCCCCCAGGAGACCTCGACAAACTCAGAGTGATATTTGGAAATCTCAATGTTCCCATTGCCGAGCACAAAGTCGACGGCCCAGCACACATCATCACCTTTCTCGGGGTCAACTTAGACACCTGCGCTATGCAAGCCAGTCTCCCCCTCGACAAACTAACCCGCATTAGGGCGGTCCTTCACAAAATTCACCCACACCAAGGGCTGTACCAAAAAGCAGTTGCAATCTCTCCTGGGAATGCTTAATTTCGCCATGCGAATTATTCCACAAGGCCGCACCTTCGTGTCACGCCTGCTGAGATTCCTGTCAGAGACACAAGACCCCGATCAGATCCTAAATCTAGACTCCGCAGCAATAGCGGACCTATCTATGTGGGAGGAATTCCTGTCCGCCTGGAATGGCATATCCCTATTTATACCCATGGTTTCGGCCCTGTCACCCCAGGTGGTGACAGACGCTGCAGCCTCCACAGGTTTCGCGGCAATTTTTGGCCACCAATGGTTTTCAGGACCCTGGCCTCAACAGATACTGTTGATACCCGGCTTTATTCGAACATCTTCCCTCTTCGAACTCTATCCCATAGTGGCAGCTGCACAACTCTGGGGCCACCATTGGACAGGGCAAACCGTAGTCTTCACCACCGACAATCAGGCCACAGCAGACATCATCAACAAAGGCAGTCCAAGTCCCTAGCAGTCATGTCCTTCCTGCGCAGATTGGTACAACTGTCTTTACAGCATCAGTTTAACATACACTGTGCATTTATTCCCGGCAGATACAATTTAGCTGCTGACGCACTGTCACGTTTTAATTACACCTCCTTTTTCAAACAGGTTCCCGAAGCCAAACCAGTGTCGCCCCCAATCCCTGTCTGGTCACAGCTGACCCTGGACTAGTTCAACATTTACACGGAGCAACGCAGCTCATCAATCATTCACTCTCTCACAACACACTCAAAGCCTACCAGACAGCTTGGAAGGTGTTCAATAAATTTCTCACATCCTGCCGTAAAGGACCAACAGATGTCAAACAGGTGCTGGCCTTCACTTCATACTGCCACACTCAGCTGGCCTTATCTTACAATACCATTCGGCTATACCTAGCCGGCATACAGCATTTCTTGACGCTTGAAGACCCCACAAAATCTTCACTGTTCTCATCACACGCTATACGAGCCATCCTAAGGGGCCTTCAGAAACAACAACCAGTCATCAGCACCAATCGCTTACCCATTACAGGGCCCATCTTCAGGGACATGTCGACTATTCTGGCTACTTCGCCATTCGGTCTGCTCCCCAGCACGGTCCTACAAGCAGCCATATATTTGGCTTACTACGGGTTCTTGCGACCTGGCGAAATCACCTATAACAAACCCACAGACCAAGTACTATGCAGACGGCACTTGCTTCGCTACCAAGACCATTTCATCCTTCACCTCGAGGTCTCTAAAACCCAGCAAACAGGCTCCGGAGTGGACATTCACCTCTACAAAACCAATAACAGCTGGTGTCCAGTCACCGTACTCAACCGACTCCTGTCACTCCTGCCTGAACAACCGGACACCAGTCCTCTTCTACCATTCCCAGTTAAACCCTTAAGCGCCTGTCAGTTTGTTAAACACATAAGGATACTTCTCCGCAATCTTCACCTTAACCCCAGTCAGTATTCCGGACACTCCTTTCGCATCGGAGCAGCCTCCGCAGCATCCCGCCACGGGGTTCCAGACCACGTCATCAAAAGACTAGGCAGGTGGAAATCAGCCTGCTTCGCCTGGTATATCCCCAATCCCCAAGTAGAGATGGCACAGGCATTCTCCAAATTGGCTCAATGAATAACTGAAAACCAATAAAATATTATACCCCTACCTGAATGTTTTTGCCCCCTTATTTTGGCATACCGGCCATTAGACCAAGGCACACTTTCAGGTCCATTTCATATGGTAAGTCCACACTTCCAGGTCTATTTCCGATGGTAAGTCTTATCTTAACTATAAATGTTATCTATGTCCATATCGGACATAGGGCTCCAACCATATATATATATATATATATATATATATATATATTACATAGTTAGTCAGGTTGAAAAAAGACACAAGTCCATCCAGTTCTACCATAAAAAAAAATAAATAAAAATAAATAAGCATGCTCCAATTTGCTACAGCAGGGGAAAAAAATTCCTTCCTGATCCCCCAAGAGGCAATCGGATTTTCCCTGGATCAACTTTATCTATAAATGTCAGTATCCAGTTATATTATGTACACTTAGGAAAGTATCCAGGCCTTTCTTAAAGCAATCTACTGAGCTGGCCAGAACCACCTCTGGAGGGAGTCTATTCCACATTTTCACAGCTCTTACTGTGAAGAAACCTTTCCGTATTTGGAGACTAAATCTCTTTTCCTCCAGTCGTAAAGAGTGCCCCCTTGTCCTCTGTGTTGACCGTAAAGTGAATAACTCAACACCAAGTTCACTATATGGACCCCTTATATATTTGAACATGTTGATCATATCCCCCCTTATTCTCCTCTTCTCAAGAGTGAACAAATTCAGATTATAATATAATCACTTTTATTGCTGTCACAAGGAATGTAAACCATCCCTTGTGACAGTAATAGGCAGTGACAGGTACTCTTTATGGAGGGATCTGGGGTCTAGAAGACCCCAAATCCCTCCTTTGCACTTAACAGTATTCAAAATGCCAAAATCTGCGTTTCTGAATACAAGGGATTTTTTTTAATAGGTGCCATTGGCAGCCAAGTAAACCGAAAGGGACGTTGCTTCCGGTCTGCTACATCGGAGACCCGATCGAAGCAGATTCTGTCTTTTTTCAGGACTCCAGCCAGCGGACGTGCCAGCTGGTCGCTCGAGTCTCCCGGTGGGAAGAGAGACCCGGGCGGACGTCCCCCCCAGCCCCTTGTGATAACAGCCGAGCGGCATCAGTTATCAGAAAGCTGTCCCCCAGCTCTTAAAAAAAATAAATAAGAAACACACGGTACCGGGCTGCAACTGCAGGCTTCACACCAGTACAGCCACTTCCTCAAAAATGACATATAGATACGTTGTTTCAAGAGAAGTGGTAATGTACTTCTTTTGCAAAAAAAAAAACAGCTTTCCATTTATTCTGCGCACAGTTACCTCGCTGGCTTAGTGGCTGTTTAAAAACACTTGTGACACAGGAAGGAGTTGACCAGCTGAGGGTAGATGATGCAGGGCGTGTGCTATTGAGATCAGCTGGTCAACTCCTTCCTGTGTCATGACCTACAGTCTGTCTAGGAAGTAAGACAGAAGTAATGGAGCAGAGTTTTTAAACAGCCATGAAGCAAGTGAGGCAAGTATGTGTAAAATAAATGGAAACAGTTTTATTTTTGCATAAGAAGTACATTAATGCTATATTGGTACATAGGGGAGCTGGAATTTAGAAAAAAAAAAAAAAAAAAGTGAACAAAAAAGGTAACCTAAGCCTTTAAGCCTGGTTGAAAGAACTGAAATCCAGACAAATGAAGGGGGCAGGTCATGTTCTCCCTGTGCATGTTTCCTCCCACACTCCAAAGATGTGCTAGGTGGTTAATTGGCTCCTATCTGAATTGGCCCTAGTATGTGTACAGTGGGAACGGAAAGTATTCAGACCCCCTTAAATTTTTCACTCTTTGTTATATTGCAGCCATTTGCTAAAATCATTTAAGTTCATTTTTTTCCTCATTAATGTACACACAGCACCCCATATTGACAGAAAAACACAGAATTGTTGACATTTTTGCAGATTTATTAAAAAGAAAAACTGAAATATCACATGGTCCTAAGTATTCAGACCCTTTGCTCAGTATTTAGTAGAAGCGCCCTTTTGATCTAATACAGCCATGAGTCTTTTTGGGAAAGATACAACAAGTTTTTCACACCTGGATTTGGGGATCCTCTGCCATTCCTCCTTGTAGATCCTCTCCAGTTCTGTCAGGTTGGATGGTAAACGTTGGTGGACAGCCATTTTTAGGTCTCTCCAGAGATGCTGAATTGGGTTTAAGTCAGGGCTCTGGCTGGGCCATTCAAGAACAGTCACGGAGTTGTTGTGAAGCCACTCCTTCGTTATTTTAGCTGTGTGCTTAGGGTCATTGTCTTGTTGGAAGGTAAACCTTCGGCCCAGTCTGAGGTCCTGAGCACTCTGGAGAAGGTTTTCATCCAGGATATCCCTGTACTTGGCCGCATTCATCTTTCCCTCGATTGCAACCAGTCTTCCTGTCCCTGCAGCTGAAAAATACCCTCACAGCATGATGCTGCCACCACCATGCTTCACTGTTGGGACTGTATTGGACAGGTGATGAGCAGTGCCTGGTTTTCTCCACACATACCGCTTAGAATTAAGGCCAAAAAGTTCTATCTTGGTCTCATCAGACCAGAGAATCTTATTTCTCACCATCTTGGAGTCCTTCAGGTGTTTTTTAGCAAATTCCATGCAGGCTTTCATGTGTCTTGCACTGAGGAGAGGCTTCCGTCGGGTCACTCTGCCATAAAGCCCCGACTGGTGGAGGACTGCAGTGATGGTTGACTTTCTACAATTTTCTCCCATCTCCCGACTGCATCTCTGGAGCTCAGCCACAGTGATCTTTGGGTTCTTCTTTACCTCTCACACCAAGGCTCCTCTCCCCTGATAGCTCAGTTTGGCCAGACGGCCAGCTCTAGGAAGGGTTCTGGTCATCCCAAACGTCTTCCATATAAGGAGTATGGAGGCCACTGTGCTCTTAGGAACCTTAAGTGCAGCAGAAATTTTTTCGTAACCTTGGCTAGATCTGGGCCTTGCCACAATTCTGTCTCTGAACTCTTCAGGCAGTTCCTTTGACCTCATGGTTCTCATTTGCTCTGACATGCACTGTGAGCTGCAAGGTCTGATATAGACAGGTGTGTGGCTTTCCTAATCAAGTCCAATCAGTATAAACACAGCTGGACTTAAATGAAGGTGTAGAACCATCTCAAGGATGATCAGAAGAAATGGACAGCACCTGAGTTAAATATATGAGTGTCACAGCAAAGGGTCTGAATACTTAAGACCTGTGTTTTTCTGTCAATATGGGGTGCTGTGTGTACATTAATGGAGGGAAAAAAAATGAACTTGAATGATTTTAGCAAATGGCTGCAATATAACAAAGAGTGAAAAATTTAAAGGGGTATGAATACTTTCCGTCCCAACTGTATGTACGGATTTCCACAAAAATCTCTCCGGCACTCCCGAAACGGAACTTCCTTCAAAATATATAAAACCTGAACTGGAAGGACCTACCTGAGGACTGGCAGTGAATGACGAGGATATTGGCCATTTCCGCAAACTTCACAGTTTCCGGAAGCTTCTTTATTTCCTTCAGGAATTCTCCCAGGGAAACCTCACACCTGCAAGATGGGACCCAAAGTCAGTCCTTGCCCACCCGCCTACAGCACACAGTCCCCGCATGTCCTCCTCACCAGGCGGGGACTATGTCAGACTAATAGCACAAGATCTGATAACATCCAGGAAATGTGAACACAACGATCTGCTTCTAGATCCACCTTTACAGGTTATTCAGGAATAGAGTTCCAAATGTGAGTCTGAATGGTTGGCGAGAATTGCAATCACTCACCTTCCTGATAAACTCAGCTAATGATTCTTTCACTTTGCTTTTAATTAAAGAATAAAGCAGAATATGCAGACAACCAACAGTCGTTACATTTGTGAATATAATACAACCCAAATACAGTGGGTTTAAAAAAAAAAAAAAAAAAAAGAATCACCCCCTTTAAAATAATCACATTTTGTTGCTTTGCAGCCCCCGAAATTTTAAGATAGACATCTTTTGTTTGGTTTTATTCAGCTGCATTTACTGAAAGATATAAACACAAACATGTCAGAAAAAATATATATATAAAAATTCAAAAGCAAAAATCACTGAGTTGGAAAAAGGCTCCCCCCCCCCCCCCCTGTGTCAGTATTTTGTTGAACCATTTTTGGCTTTAAATACAGCCTTTAGTCTGTTGACTTTGCAATATTTGCCCCCTCTTCTTTGCAGAACTGATCAAGTTCAGATAAATTTGATAGTGACGTTTGTAGACTTCAAGGCTCTGTGTGCCATTGAGAAGGTGATTAGCTGCGGCTCACAGCAGGGGTTCCAGTGCGTCCCTGTTCTCAGTTTCAAAGGCGAATCAGGTCCAAATTTTTGCCTGAATTTGGACCTGAAATAGAGCCAAAAGATGCACAGGACCCCTTTCCAGTGCAAACCGCGGCTACCCTGGAGGTGTGTGAAACATGGCTATTGAGAGCCAGTTACAGTCTCCTGTCATGCGAATTGGATGCAGGGAAACCCGCATCCAATTTGCATAAGTGTGAACCCAGTCTGAGTTTACAAGTCTTTTTTTTTTTTTTCCTTAGGAGGGGAGTGATCCTTTTTCCAACTCAGCGATTCTGTTTTTTTATTTTTTTCTGACATGTTGGTGTTATATATTATACTTGGATGCACATAGAGTAAATACAGCCGAATAAACCAAAAACTGTCTGTCTTTATTTCAGGCTGCATAGCAACTAAATGGCATTATTTTAAAAGGGGGCAATTCTTTTTTATATATCTACTGTAAAATGATCGTCCTGCTAGCAGAGTAGTAGATAATTCCACAACAAAGAGGACTCCACTCGTCACCACAACCGTCAAATATAGGACAGATAACTTCAATTACAAAACCCCTTGAGTGCCAAGTGATATCAATAATAATAATAATTAATAATAATAGCGCTAAAAGAAAAACGCAAAAAGAAAAGCGCAAATCAACTCACCAAACTTCTACTAACACGAAATTAGCAGAAGGAGCCCAAAGGGTGGCGTTAAAGAGCTGAAAAACCACGTAGTACGTGACTACATTCGTAATTGTTGGCCAACATTTGTGTGACCGTGTGTATGCAAGACAAGTTGTTGCCAACAAACTTTGAGCAAAATTCCACGGTTTTGTTGTCGTGTGATCGTCAGATCGTGTGTATGAGGCATTAGAGTGTAATTGGATTTGTCGTAGAATGTTCTGGTGAGATTAAGTAGCCCTGGAAGGGAGCCCAGAAAATCCCCGTTTACTTACATCTTCCGGATCTCTTTACTGTTATCTCCAAGGATCTGGAAGAGTCCATCCAGAATTTCTGGCAAATACTCCAACAGATTAATGTCTGGAACCGACTCCAACACCAGAATCTGAGAGCAGAGCAAGCAACATTAATGAATCATCCAAACACTTCGTACTGCTATAGACACCCCCCTGGACCCCACTAATCCAAAAGCCTACAAGCCCACCCCCACTACAGCCCCACCAAGAACCCCCCCCCCATTCCAAGAGGGTCACCCCATGATCCCACTACAGTTTCAAAGTTCTCACTGGACACCACTACAGCCCCACTATTCCAGAAGATCTCCCAGGACCCCAATGGTGCTACATCATTACAAGTGTCCGCCACACACAAGACCTCATTACAGCCCCAAAATACCGGAAGTTTTCCCACAACCTCACTGTAGTCAAACTATTACAGAAGTCCCCTGCAGAACCTCACTACAGTCTTAAAATACCAAGAGTTACCCCAGGACCCCACTCCAACCCCAGGACTCCCTCCTATGACCTCACTATAGCCTTACAATTCCATAAAGTCACCAGGCCCTATTATAGCCCCATTGTTCCAGGAGATACCCCAAGATGCCACTTCAGCCTCACAATGCCACCACGATCCACAATTCTGGATGTTCCTCTGTAAAATCCTCCCTTCTCCAGGAAAACAGAGGACCCCCCCAGTACCTATTGGCCATTAAATCTAATAAGCAACTGAATAAAAGCAGTGGAATATTCTATAGACGGAGGAACTAACAATGAACACTTACCCAGGAGATGATGAACTGTCGGGCATATTGGTTGTTAGAGTAGATTCTCTCACGCAGAAGAGGAACAAAACTGATCAGATCAAACTTGTTACTTTCCGTCACGATATCCTGCAATGACAAGCTGAGTAAATGACATGATAGCAGCCATCATACTGACACCCCTCACAGTACAACATATTACCGCCATCCGTGCTCTCCTAGGATGGACTTTGATTACTGAATTGAACATAATATTCACAATATGAAATGCTAGGAGGTCCCATTGTAAAGCAACGCTACGAGATGATGCGGTTTGATCATGCTATGAAAGCACGCTAAAAGATGACACTATGGGGTCATGCTACGAGGTATGAAACTTTTTTTTGTTTGAACCCCACATCAATCCGGGACAAAAGGATCATCTTGTCAGGGCCTAGACCACCTGCTGGTGGCACTGTGCTTCCCAGAGTGGGAAGTTGTAGTTCTGGTGTCTATTGGTGGGCGACTCCCAGCAGATTCCAGTTATCTCCACCTGATGTTGGCTGCTGGAAGGGTATTTATTCCCTTCTCTACTCTTACACTTCGCTTTAGTGTTTTGCTTTGCTGTCAGATACTGCTTGCCACTTATCCTGATTTAGCTCCTGCCTTTCATCCTGAAACCTGCTGCCTCTTTTCTGCTCCCCTTCTACCTGATCCCAGTCCTGATTCCACCTTCCCATCTTTTCCCTGTTTATCCGTGTTCCCCATATTGTATATAATTAGTTTGTTAGTTAGGCTTCCTGTTACTCCGTTACGTTGCTAGTTAGGCATTTTGGTTATATGGTTGTGGTTCACTTGTATCTTCACGTTTTCTGTTTGCTTTACTATTAACCGCTTAAGGACCGCCCCAGAGCAGATATACTGCTACAGGGCAGCCCCCGTGCAGAAATCTAATTATATATATCACACGTGATTCTGCACGTCGCCTAGGCGGAAGTGCAAGCTGCACACAATTACTCACAGCAGAAGCCGATCAGCGGGTGCCAGGCACTGGATGTCTCCTGGCACCCGCCGATCATCAGGCAGAGACACAGAGCGAAGCGAAGCTCTGCCTATGTAAATAAGGCAGATCTCTCTTCTAACAGGAGGGAAGGAATAGATTTTGTGTTCCTGCTAAGCAGGGAATAAAATCCATCACTTCCCGGAGTAAAAGTAACATACATACAGTAAAACTAGGCACACAGTTAACCCTTTGATCGCCCTAGAGGTTTAACCTCTTGACAGCCAGTGTCATTAGTACAGTGACAGTGCATATTTTTAGCAGTGATCCCTGTATTAGTGTCACTGTTTCCCACAAAGTGTCAGTTAGTGTCTGCGCAATATTGGTCTCCACTGTCAAACAGGGCTGTACTGTGGGGCAGAGCTGTGTAAATCTCATGACTGGTTGGACAGAAATACAACTCCTTTGCTTGGTAGAACAGCTCTCATATTATTTTATATCTGTATCCAGGGGGTTCCTGGAGTTCAGCTTTGAAGGCCAGCCATTTTACTCTATTAAAAGTAAAGGGGAATATACTTCAAGATTACACACCGCCCACCACCATCCCCGCATCCTATCAGAGGGCTTCAGTGGCCAAAATCTGCCCTCTCCATGGACTAGTCCTGCCTAAGGCAAGACCCCAACCTTGCCTGTTCACACTGGACATTGTGCTGTGTATGTAGCAGGTTGAATCTTTATTGTGAACCCCAAGTGTCAATGATAGGGGTGCTGGTGAAAACGAGGGACAGGCTCCATTTAATGATCTCTGCCTGCTCTGGTAAATGCATTAGAACAAAGGCCAGTGTGATCAGCCAAAATGTCACACACACACACCTTCAGCAGTCGGTCCAGAAGCTCAGATCCACTCTTCACGTTCGGGTCCGGGTCAGCGGCAAGCTGCAGGAAGAGAAGGAAGCAAGTTGAAGGGAGTTCACCACCTCAGCAAAACCCCCCCAACCAACCAATAACAGCATCTTCCCCACCAGCTATGACCCACACCTCTAACCCCTGTGCCACACCCTATTCCATCTCCTTGATCTGAAGGCTGCCCATAGATGGCTGATGTCTGCCCATCCCAACACCAGTTCCACCAAGGCCGGTGGGCCCCAGAACATCAAATCATAACCCTAACCCCCCCCCCCCAGACAGACCCCAGAACATTACCCTAGCCCCAACGGGGCTCAGATCATCACCCTACCCTCAATGAGCCCCAGAATGCGCCCATCCTCTCAACGGGTCCCAGAACATCACCCTACCCTCAACAGGCCCCAGAACATGCCCTCCCCTGATGGACCCTGGGACATCCATCAAAGGCAACTAAACATCCACGAACACCCCCCAACAACAAAATGTCCCCATACCCCCTGCCCGGCCCCAGAACATCCTCCTCCACCGGACAGGTACTCAGTAACATCTGGTACCAGTCCTCCGTTACCTTGCTGAGTCCATCGAACAAAACGTTGAAGTGAGGCAGGACAGAGCCACGTGCCACTTTGACGATGTTGTACAGAGCCTCACAGGCGTAATACCGTAGCCGACTGTCTGCATCATTGAAGCAGGTGAGAACAGGCTCTATAAGTTCCCGCAGATACTGACCGGAGTCCTGCAAAACGACAAAAAGATGATGAAGGGAACATC
The DNA here is from genome assembly GCA_037952835.1 of Lithobates septentrionalis. Lineage (NCBI taxonomy): Eukaryota > Metazoa > Chordata > Amphibia > Anura > Ranidae > Lithobates > Lithobates septentrionalis. Next base: position 3,454 of record JBBDGP010004212.1, on the reverse strand, counting down.
AAACTACAGCCCCTCCTCCGCCCCTCCACCCTTTCATTCCTCTGTCCTTTCTCCACCCTGAATTGCCCTATATTGTATTACCCTCCACACCCTTCCTTTGCCCTCAACTCTACTTTCCCACCATTTGCACCTCTTTTCCTTGAATCTTCCATGACCCCCCAGGCACCACCTCTATCCTGAGTCCTCCATGCTCGACCCTAAACTCTACTCGCTGCCACATGCCCCACACCCTCCTGTCTATACGCCTTTATAGTAGAATTAAGTTAACACAATGATGACATCACTTTCTGACACCCATCCCCCGCATAGATCGCTGAATATCTCCACCCACCTTTCCCAGGGCGATGGAGCAGGCTGCCAGCCCGATGAGCCCACCCTTCCGGCTGTGTGGGTGCTGGGAGAGTGCAAACTCCTGAGACAGGATCTGAATCACATGTTTGATCTGCGCCGTGTTACTCTGCGCAACGAACTCCCGGACCAACCTGCGGAGACAAAGAGCTGACACTTCACCCAACACCGAGAATTCAAACATCAGAAGTCTCACTCGATAGACAGAGCTAGGAACCCAGAAGGAGTCAATGGGAAGTGTGATTGGTTGGTGAATGGACAGACTCCACTCTGAACAATGACACCCCTCTCTGTGGACCGGATACTAAAATGTCAGCAGAAATGGAAATCATGTGACCAGAGCTGCCCAAACATAGATGTGGCTGAATCAATTAACTTCACAGACTAATGGAAACGGGAAACTATATGATAAGGGGGGGGGGGGGGCATTGTCTCATATATGGTGGTCCCTCTGGTGTCATAGTAAGGGTATCGCCTATATCAGGTTCCCCCTGGTGTCATAGTGTGTGGGTGTCTCCAATACTGGGTTCCCCCATGCGTCTTAGTAGAGATGTTTCCTATATTGGGGTCCCCCTGGTGTTATAGTGAGGTTGTTGTCCCCTACAGTGAGGAAAATAATTATTTGATCCCCTGTAGATTTTCTAAGTTTGCCCACTTACAAAGAAATGAAGGGTCTATAATTATCATAGGTGTATTTTAAATGATAGAGACAGAATATCAACCAAAAATACAGAAAAAAAAAAAAAAAAACACATGATACAAAGGTTATAAATTGAGTTGCCGTTCAGTGAATAAAATAAGTATTGGATCCCCAAGCAAAACATGACTTAGTACTTGGTGGAGAAACCCTTGTTGGCAAGCACAGAGGTAAGACGTTTCTTATAGTTGGTGACCAGGTTTGCACACCTCTCAGGAGGGGTTTTGGTCCACTCTTCTTTACAGATCTTCTCTAAATCCTTAAGGTTTTTGGCTGTTGCTTGGCAACTCAAAGTTTCAGCTCCCCCCCCATAAATTTTCTATAGGATTAAGGTCTAGAGACTAGCTAGGCCGTGACCTTAATACGCTTCTTCTTGAGCCACTCCTTTGTTGTCTTGGCGGTACGTTTTGGGTAATTGTAATGCTGGAAGACCCATCTTCAGTGTTCTGGCTGAGTGAAGAAGGTTCTCATCCAAATGCGGCAAAGTCGGCCTGTACCCTTATCAGAGAAATAGCCCAAAAGCATAATTTTTCCACCTCCGTGCTTGACTGTAGGGATGGTGTTCTTAGGGTCATAGTCAGCATTTTTCTTCCTCCAAACACAGCGAGTCGAGTTAATGCCAAAGAGATCAATTTTGGTCACAGTTGACCACAGCACTTTCTCCCAATCTTTCCGTGAATCATTTAGATGTTCGTTGATAAACTTCAGATGGGCCTGTACATGTGCCTTCTTAAGGAGGTGGACCTTGTGGGCGCTGCAGGATTTCAATCCATGGTGGTGTATTGTGTTATCAATGGTTTGTTTGGTGACTTTGGTTTCAACTGCCTTGAGATCATTCACAAGCTCCTCCCGTGTAGTTCTGGGCTGATCCCTCACTTTTCTCATGATCATCCTCACCCCATGAGGCGAAGTCTTGCATGAAGCTCCAGACCGAGGGTGATTTGATGGTTATTTTGTATTTCTTCCATTTGCGAATAATCGTTCCAGCAGTTGTCTCCTTCTCACCAAGCTTCTTGCTGGTGGTCTTGTAGCCCATCCCAGCCTTGTGCAGGTCTACAATCTTGTCCATGACGTCCTTTAACAGCTCTTTTTGGTCTTGCCCATGATGGTGAGGTATAAATGGAAGAGAGAGATTCTGTGGACAGGTGTCTTTTCTACACATAACAAGTTGTTGTTAGGAGCACCTTCTTAAATTGACAAGACTAATCTATGTACCACATGAGCACATACTGTAGTCAGTCTGTGGGAGCCAGAATTAATATTGGTTGGTTGGGGATCAAATACTTATTTCACTCACTGAACTGCAACGAATCATGATTTTTTTTTTCCCTAGATTTTTGCTTGATATTCTGTCTCTATCATTCAAAATACACCTATGAGAAAAATTATAGAACCTTCATATCTGTGGGAAAACTTACAAAATTTGCAGGGGGATCAAATAATTATTTTCCCCACTGTATATTGGGGACCCCTGGTGCCTTAGTCTAGGTGTTTTCTACAATAGGGTCCCCCTGCTGCCATAGTAAGGGTGTCTGCTTTATTGGGGGCCCCTGATGTCATAGTAGGGGTGTTTCCTATATTGGGGTCCCCCTGATGTCATAGTAGGGGTGTTTCCTATATTGGGGTCCCCCTGATGTCATAGTAGGGGTGTTTCCTATATTGGGGTCCCCCTGATGTCATAGTAGGATTGTTTCCTATATTGGGGTCCCCCTGATGTCATACTAGGGGTGTTTCCTATATTGGGGTCCCCCTGATGTCATAGTAGGATTGTTTCCTATATTGGGGTCCCCCTGATGTCATAGTAGGGGGTGTTTCCTATATTGGGGTCCCCTGATGTCATAGTGAGGGTGTCACCTATCAGGGGAGGGGGGGGTCCTCCTGCTATCATAGCGGGGGGCGTTTCCTATGTGGGAAATGTTCTTCTATAGAAATACAGGTCACACCGCCCTCCTGATGGTAATGAATGGAAAACATCGGGAGAGGGGAGATTTTATAGAGTGCTTGCCACAGCACAGGGTGGAGGGGATCAGTCATGTGACAGGTGTGTGTGGAGGGGGGGGTCTCTGCCATGGCACAGGGTGGAGGGGATCAGTCATGTGACAGGTGGGGGGGGGGGTCTCTGCCTTGGCACAGGGTGGAGGGGATCAGTCATGTGACAGGTGTGTGTGTGTGTGTGTGTGGGGGGGGGGGGTCTCTGCCATGTGACAGGTGGGGGGGGGTCTCTGCCTTGGCACAGGGTGGAGGGGATCAGTCATGTGACAGGTGTGTGTGGGGGGGTCTCTGCCTTGGCACAGGCAGGGTGGAGGGGGGGGGGGTCATGTGACAGGTGTGTGTGTGGGGGGGGGGTCTCTGCCATGGCACAGGGTGGGTCAGTCATGTGACAGGTGGGGGGGGGGGTCTCTGCCTTGG